>JAXIVD010003275.1:17500-32500 GCA_036785275.1 Cancer borealis
TATGTAGTGATGATATCTTACCTCCATCCTCCTCTGTTAGTGTGTAAATATGTAAGTTTAGTCCCCTATGCGTTTATAACATAAGAATTAAAATATACTACAGTAAATAATGTCACCTTCTTAGTCTTGATGCCCTTTTTCCATATCCTTATGTAACCTTCACAGGATTTTCAATCTTATATACCATGTAACTGTAAAGTCGTTAAGCCTCACGTTTGTGAACCATTTGATGCCTTGCATTTTTTCAATGGAAATTTGAGAGAGAGAGAGAGAGGAGAGAGAGAGAGAGAGAGAGAGAGAGAGAGAGAGAGAGAGAGAGAGAGAGAGAGAGAGAGAGAGAGAGAGAGAGAGAGAGCAAGCAGCAGCGAGGGAGGGAGGGAGGGTGGGAGGAGGGAGCAGGGAAGAGGGAGGGAGGGAGGAAGGAGAGAGAGAGAGAGAGAGAGAGAGAGAGAGAGAGAGAGAGAGAGAGAGAGAGAGAGAGAGAGAGAGAGAGAGAGAGAGAGAGAGAGAGGGAGGAGGGGAGGAGGGAGGGAGGGAGGAAGGCAGGGAGGGAGGGAGGGCGGGAGAGTGGAGGGAGGGGGAGAGAGAGGGAGGGGGAGAGAGAGAGAGAGAGAGAGAGAGAGAGAGAGAGAGAGAGAGAGAGAGAGAGAGAGAGAGAGAGAGAGAGAGAGAGAGAGAGAGAGAGAGAGAGAGAGAGAAAGAGAGAGATAGAGAGAGAGAGAGAGAGAGAGAGAGAGAGAGAGAGAGAGAGAGAGAGAGAGAGAGAGAGAGAGGAGAGAGAGGGAAAAGAGAGAGAGAGAAGAGAGAGAGAGAGAGAGAGAGAGAGAGAGAGAGAGAGAGAGAGAGAGAGAGAGAGAGAGAGAGAGAGAGACATAACCTTCCAGATAACTATCCCCTCTTCTTCAACGACACTCAACTTCTCTCCTCCACATTAAACACACTCGGTCTATTCTTAACTAAAATTCTAAACTGGCAATTTCATATCTCTACTCTTGCTAAATCAGCTTCCAAGAAGTTAGGTGTCCTATGGCGTCTGCGTCCATTTTTCTCTCCCTCTCAGCTGCTTGCTCTGTACAGGGGCCTTATCCGCCCATGTATGGAGTATGATTATCATGTCTGGGAGGGTTCATACAGCTTTATTAAATAAAGCTTTTCGTCCCATCAACTCTCCTCCTCTAACTGACTGTCTTGATTCTTTAAGTCCCCAGCCCCAGTCCAATGGATCGAGGTCATCCTCCATCCCCATCCAAACCATGACCTGGCAGCGCACTCAGATACGATGAAACTTGGTGACGGATTCCGTTGGGGGAAGACGTTCAGGTGTAACGAAATACTTAGCAGCAGCGACCTTCTTTGTGAATATCTTGCAACGCATGGCTGCCAAAGAACTTGTGCTCTCCCCACCAAAAATAACGGCCATCGCTTGGCTGCCAAGTTTCTGTATTTCAGCGCGGCTCACGCCTCTCGAAGTGAATGTATCTGCACACAACTGGAGGACTTGATCATCTTCCACGAGTTTCTTAAAGACTGGGTTTTTTTTCCCAATACCATACACACGAGATGCTGAATCACATCCTGTGAATGCGTGCAGGAATAATAGTTGAGTGCACAACTTATTCCCAAGAAGATGCTTCATCCGATTGATGTCATATGCTTTCAGATTGATTCTTGCCTGGTTATCTGATCTGAAATAAAGTGGTTTTCCATCTGGTAATGGAGTAAACGCATCAAAAAATCTGTGTCCTCTCTGATTAGTGTGGTGGAATGCAGAATTGTGGTGTATACGGCTGTTTGGGCAATGTCCACATCAGCGTCCCCTAATGCCTGAATAACTGTGCAGCACACTTTCTTCAGCTGCTCACCTATTAATGCGATCAGCTGTTGTTTGTTACTGCCGACAGATAGGAATTCATCAATCTTTCCGTCAAATTCAGTTTCTCCGGTGAAGTTCACAGTCGCATAGCTCTTGGCTTGTCCCCTTCTCTGCTGAGTGTTATCCTTTATCGAAGGGCCTGCACCATAGCCATCAAAGACAACAGTTGCTGTCCCATAGTGTTTTGTTGTGAAGTCTGCATATGCTCTGGCAATTTTGCCATATGTATTTCCCTTCTTCTACTTGAGCTTGTGCAGCAAGGATCCACCACCAAGCACATGCCTTTCAGTCTTAAGGTGTGCTGAAGGCGTGGTTTCAGGTGTTCCTTCACATGCCAGTACCTTGGTTCAGTGGTCATTGACAGTTTGAGCGAGTAGAGGCTTGTCGGCCTTCCTCAATATCTTGCTGTCCTCAAAGAGGGATGATGGTTATGGTCTGAGCTCAAAACTCATCACGTCCTCAAATGACAAATCACCTGTCTGGAAAACCAAGAGGAATCGCTGGAACAGCACACTAAAGTCGATGGTTCTGTGAGGAGCAGCCTGGAGATCAGTAAAATTTCCCAGCGTCTTTGCTTTTTCCGTTCTGTTGATGGAGAAGAAAAACGCGGGTTGTCCAATCATTCTCTCGATGGTTTTGTTCCCATCAGCTTCATATTCATGCACGTTGATGTCTTCGTTTGCCACGATACCATTTATGATATTTCTTAATGTAGAATCAGAGGAGAAAGGTGAAAATACATTCAGCTTTCTTTATTATATTTGTTTGATTATAGTTTTTTTTGCCATCGCACAGTTACAAGGCTGCAGCTGATGAATATAAATTGTGTTTAGAGCTCAAGACTTAACAATACTACTCACTTCTTGCCTCATAAGTTCGAGTTTATATTTTCAAACAAAAAAGTATGATTCCCTGCATTCATTGGGTGTTGATAAGAGGAGGTCGGTGGTGTTCGTGGCAGCATAAGCATACGTTCAAAACTGTGGCATAAAAAAAGTGACGTCACTACATGATTAATATATTACAACACACATAGGAAAGTTGCAACATTTTAAGTTACGATTGAAATTAATTACTCTTCTTAAACTTAACAATCATAGTGTGATACATTTTTGGAAATGAATTGTGATTTTAACTTTAGTGACGTTCCCCAGGTCCCGCCTAAACTGGTGAGTTCTCTCCCCGCACGCCGCCCTCAGCACGCCCCTGGCTTGGCTCTTAACCTGCCCGCCACCAAGGTAAGCTTAATGCTAGATTGTTTTTTTTTCTTCATAATGTGAATGGATTTCTTTGTGGTAAAATCAGGTTGATATTGAGGATGAGCTATCCGCTTTTTTTGGATTCCTTTCCTATCCAACAGGAGGTTGGACCAAGGTTAACAAAACTAAAGATACAAATAAGTAGTACTGTGTCATGCGAATGAATACTCTTCATATGCCTGAGACAGTCTCTTAACAAGGAACATTGATATAAATGAAAGCCTCTCCTCTATTAGTAATTATTTGCATTGTATTTTTCATGGGAAATTATGTCCAACTTGTATAGTGCTTCATGATCCATCTTTACGGAAACTACGTATGTACGCACGTACGCACGCATACAGAAAGACTGAGGTGTTCTGGTATGGCAGGTACAGGTGGAGGGGGGCAGCGTGAGGGCGGAGTGCAGGATCAGTTTAGGGCCCCACGCGCGGCCTCACAGCGCCTTCATCACCCTCATGGTCAATGACGCCTCACACATCCGACCTGGCTCTTATCTCTCAGCTGCAGGTAAGTGTAAGCTCCCACAAGGATAGAAACACTGTCCCTGTTTTAAGTTCACGTATTTCAACATCTTAATTGAGTTACCAGTTTTCCTTTTCCTGCAGGTCCGTCGGCGGTGTGTGGGTCTGGCTGGGCCTGTGTGTTGCTTCTGAGCTGCGTCGTTGTCTTGGACGCTGCTTTGCGGAGGTATCGTTCCATATGACATCCCAATCGCCGCCATAACCAGTGTCCCTAGAGTTTATCCAGCTCAAACTTGCACCTGGGTCAATTTTGTAACAGGAAAACTGATCCACTGTAGATGAAAAAAAAAAACATTTGCTTGGCAAGGTCTAAATTTTTCCCAATGGTGTTGTACAGATGCAGGTATAGAATTGTTACAACTTACTGACATGCAATGATATACTATTCCAAGGACTGTTCATTGATTGACAAAGCAACAACAAAGCTGCAAACAATAATCAAATGCAAAATTATCATCAGATAATAACACGAGATGTGCTCAATGCCCGTTGGATGATGGGTGATGGGTGACGGGTGATGGGTGACGGGTGATGATTGATTGGTGATGGGTGATGGGTGATGATTGATGGATGATGGGTGATGGGTGATGGGTGATTGGTGATGGGTGATGGGTGACGGGTGATGGGTGACGGGTGATGATTGATTGGTGATGGGTGATGGGTGATGATTGATGGATGATGGGTGATGGGTGACGGGTGATGATTGATGGGTGATGGGTGACGGGTGATGGGTGATGGGTGATGATTGATTGGTGATGGGTGATGGGTGATGATTGATGGATGATGGGTGATGGGTGATGGGTGATGGGTGATGGGTGATAGGTGATGATTGATTGGTGATGGGTGATGGGTGATGATTGATGGATGATGGGTGATGGGTGATGATTGATTGGTGATGGGTGATGGGTGATGGGTGATGATTGATTGGTGATAGGTGATGGGTGATGATTGATGGAAGATGGGTGATGGGTGGTGATTAATTGGTGATGGGTGACGGGTGATGATTGATTGGTGATGGGTGATGATTGATGGGTGATGGGTGATGATTGATGGGTGATGATTGATTGGTGATGGGTGATGGGTGATGATTGATTGGTGATGGGTGATGATTGATGGGTGATGGGTGATGGGTGATGATTGATTGGTGATGAGTGATGGGTGATGATTGATGGGTGATGGGTGACGGTTGATGATTGATTGGTGATGGGTAATGATTGATGGGTGATGGGTGATGATTGATGGGTGATGGTTGATGGTTGATGGTTGATGGATGATGGATGATGGGTGATGGATGATGATTGATGGATGATGGGTGATGGGTGATGATTGATGGATGATGGGTGATGGGTGATGGGTGATGATTGATTGGTTATGGGTGATGATTGATGGGTGATGGTTGATGGTTGATGGGTGATGGATGATGGGTGATGGGTGATGGGTGATGATTGGTGGATGATGGGTGATGGGTGATGGGTGATTGTTGATGGGTGATGATTGATGGATGATGGGTGATGGGTGATGGGTGATGATTGATGGATGATGATTGATGGTTGATGGGTGATGGGTGATGGTTGATGGGTGATGGGTGATGAGTGATGAGTGATGGGTAATGGGTGATGGGTGATGGGTGATGGTTGATGGGTGATGATTGATGGATGATGGGTGATGGGTGATGGGTGATGATTGATGGGTGATGGGTGATGATTGATGGTTGATGGGTGATGGGTGATGATTGATGGGTGATGGGTGATGGGTGACGGGTGATGGGTGATAGGTGATGAGTGATGAGTGATGGGTAATGGGTGATGGGTGACGGGTGATGGGTGATGATTGATGGGTGATGGGTGATGGTTGATGGGTGATGGGTGATGGGTGATGGGTGACGGGTGATGATTGATTGGTGATGGGTGATGGTTGATGGGTGACGGGTTGATGGGTAATGTCTTGAATGAATATGGCGCTTTCACGTGCTGTTGTATACTTACTTATTTAATCAAATTAACTTTGATAAGAATGGATGTGTAGTCGATTTATTTGTTACTGGATATTCTAAGCTTCGGGACAGAGGAGCGAAGCTTCGGTGTGTTCTCGTTTTATTTGTATGACAGAAGGGTTGGTTGTGGGCAACAAGATGCAAGTTGATGAATGAGGTGAGAAGTGGAGTAGGTAGTGTGTTTTGAGCTGCTAGACAACCATGTCAGCCGAGCTGGAAGTCATCACATCCATGTGAGGTGATCGGAAAATGTCTGGATGGCTTCATGTAGTATATTAAGAAACTTGTTGCCAAGTCATTGGATGAAATCGTTTGGCGGTGTGTCAACGGTAGTTATCCTGGTCATTACATGGCGTGCCGCCCACCACCATCCCCGAGTATATAGGGTCACCACCTCATGAATGTTCTCATACTATTATGTATTTACAAATAAAGGTAACATTTTTTGGAAGTACTCGCACCTACGCATTAATTTTGTCGCACAAGATTCCATAATAGTTCTCAAAACTGAAATCTGAAAACAAAACGGACACTAGAAACGAGAAGCAAGCATAAAGAAAAAAAAAAACAGCATTATGGAAGATTGTAGTCACAAAAAGAACTACCACCAACTGAAATGACTTCCAATTTCTCGTCGTGTATAATCCTTAGTAATCTAATTTAAGGTTTCATCTTTGTTTATAAAAATAAATGGGTTTACTGGAGATATCCTTCATGTGTGAGTTCTGCTTATGTAAGAAAAAATTAATTTTTACATAATTCAAATACAATCCTTCAAAATGTATCAATGTGCAATAAACTAATTTTACAGTTGAATCCTTTACTGCTTGCATTGCTGGCTTGGGAAAATGTAATTGCTGTGGAATACAAAGAAAACAAGTTCAAAATGTGTGGAATATAGGACGGAAAAGTAGTCCTAGTGTGTTTCAATCCCTACCCTAAGGACGTAGTACTCCTGAGTGTTGTTAGTCATGATGGTGATGTGCTGCCCCTCTGCAGGGTGCAGGGTGCAGGTTGCAGGGTGCCCTGAAGGTAAATGTCTTACCATGCTCCCACGCTCCCACGCCCCCACAGTCCCATGCTCCCACGCTCCCACGCCCCCACAGTCCCATGCTCCCACGCTCCCACGCCCCCACGGTCCCATGCTCCCACGCTCCCACGCCCCCACAGTCCCATGCTCCCACGCTCCCACCAGCCGTGCACCACGTCCGAACAGAGAACGATAACGTTTTTGTGCATTTCATCTCAGGTAAGAAAATGTCGTTGAGCAATCCTTTCACAAATTTTTCCAATCCTTGCATTCCTTTTACCAAATAAATAACTGATCCACAATAATACTAAAGACGATACAGTTAATTGAAAAAAATATATAGAATACATTATATTTACATATTTTCCTAAACATAAATACATGCAACTGATATAATTTCTGCTGATAAAATAAACAATTGCTGAAAAATGTCATCAGATCACCATCGTCGCACCAACAATATAACCAACAATACAATTTTAATTAGGTTGTTTTGTATGGCTCGTTTACTTTGGTGTGGTGGTCCAACGGGGTCGAAACTACCAGGCTAGGTTAGGTTAGGTTGGGGGTGTCTAGGGGGTTTGCCTCCCCAGTTGAGAGGTTATTATGTGAGTTCAGCTTAGGTTAGGTTGGGTGTCTATTATCCTCCGGGGTCAGTTTAGTGTAGGTTAGGGTTGTGTCGTTAGGGGGATCTGGTTTGGTTATATAAGATGTTTATATTTTGAACACTCAAAGCATAGGTTTAGATTTATTTGGATTGCCATATATGGCCTATATTTGGATGAAATTAGCTTCAAGGAAATATTTGCCCGACAAGAAGCGGAAAGCAAATTAAGAATGGTGTTAGACCAAACTGAGACTTAAAATTCAGACTGCAACATAAGAGAAGCATAGGAGGGGAAAGAGGAAGGGAATGTGGGAAGATGAAGAGGGTTGAGTTGAAGATTTTGAGATTCTTCATCTTCTTCTCTTCCTCCTTTATCATAATTGTCATTGTTGTTTTATATCTGTTATCATTAGTATCAATATCAGTAACATTGATAATTTTATCAGTATTGTTTTTACTATTATCATCATCATTATTATTGTTATTGTTGTTATTATCATCATTATTGTTGTTGTTGTTGTTGTTGTTGTTGTTGTTGTTGTTATTGTTGTTGTTGTTGTTGTTGTTGTTGTTGTTGTTGTTGTTGTTGTTGTTGTTGTTGTAAAATCCTGTAATCAAATGAGATGCTAATTAACGTAAAACAGTATTGATTATTCATAAAGCAAAGCGTTTAGGGGACTAGGCTACACTCTCCTTTCTTTTTACTCTCTCTCTCTCTCTCTCTCTCTCTCTCTCTCTCTCTCTCTCTCTCTCTCTCTCTCTCTCTCTCTCTCTCTCTCTCTCTCTCTCTCTCTCTCTCTCTAGGCTAGGCTACGTAAGAAGGATACCAATTCTATCACAAAATTATACAAACACGTAAAGATACAATAACATGCAATGAATACAAAAGTTTCATACAGTTAAAAAAAAAAATACTTAGAATAATCATAACAAACCACATCATTAATATCTCTTCCACTTTTACATTAACTTAAATTCAACCTATCACAGCATACAACAGACTATATTAACACACTTTCATAACGTGCTAGCCTAGGTAACGATGATGTGTAGTTGTTTATAGTTTATATAAATATTTTCTGAAACCTGTATGTCGTATTAGGTTAAGGGTTTGAGTAAAAGTGTATGTATGTATATATGTATGTATGTATGTATGTATGTATGTATGTATGTATGTAGTATTAGGTTAAGGGTTTGGGTAAAAATTTATTATGAAGGGGGTTGGCAGTGTTGGGCATGTGTTGCAGTGCATTACGATGTCTCCCTTCTAGCAACAGGCTCGTTCATGTTGTAGTTATAGTCGTAATGGCGGATAAGTAGCAGTCCAGTGATGCCAGATACGTCCAGTCGATATAAATAAATATAAAGAAAAACATTTAGTACAATTTCACGGGATACGACACTAACTAATCAACAATTACATTAACAAACTTAAACAAAAAATAAAAAAAGTAATAAGATAACTACATTCATATTAATTACCACATCGCTTTTTTGTTTATATACATCCTATCGTTTTTATATATAATGGATTGACGCATGCTTAGCCGACGAGCCTATAAGTGGAGCCTCACCCACTAGGCTGCGTTGGTGCGGAGCATTGTATTGTTTTGTAGTGACGCGCGAACATTATCGGTAATTATCCATGGATTCAGCCTTTCCCCCGAGCTATGGCCGTGCCCATGGTGAGTACATGTGTTATAGTTATTATGGGTTAGGTTAAGACAGGTGTGAAACGCTGAATACTTGAGTAAATTAGGTTTGACCTGAGCTGCCGGCCGTGGGGGAGTCTGTTTATCACTTGGTATATGTTAATGCGTGTGGTGTGCCTTATGGCCTTTGTTGCCTGGCACATTTCCCCCCCAACATTACAGTTACAATTATGCATGTGGTGTTTATCATCCATGGTGTTTGTTTTGCTGTGTACGTAAATGTTAATGAAGCACAGGTGTTATGCAGGTGTTAGGATTTATCGTTATTTAACTGTGTAGGCCGCCAACACTTACTCCCCTGCTGTATAGTGGACTCGCCCATGGAAGCCGGCCAGTTGTTAGGTCACTATTGTTTTTTTTTTCTTTTCGCTGCTTTATTAATTAGCCTGTTCGCAGCTAGGGTCGTAGACACCTATCAGAGCTAGAATTTTTATTTTTCTCCACTTTTCCGGGGCAAAGGGGTGACATAGTTAATTTAGAAACCGATGTGCAGAAAAAATACGACATGAATTATTGCACATGTGTATTTAAAATTAAATGTTATTATTCTTACTTACTGGTGCATGATAAGACTTTGTTAATTGTATTATAAGATAAAGCTACAATTAGGTAATTATTATTTTTTCAGTAAGTATGAGCAGTAAAAATAAAAGGATGTTGATTTCGGCTTATACATTTTATCTGAGTGTGTTAAAAAATATTGGAAATCACTGTCACGTCTTATATACGAAGGTGATCAGTGAAGAAAAGAAACAGCACCGATGCCAGACGTACGACGTAGTATAGTAAGCACCGTTAAGAAGACTGGTATTAATCACTATGGGGACATTTTACTTCTAATAAACCCTTGCCACAGCATTTGCAGCTGACAATGTCATTAGGAGATGCTCTGAGTAGCCTGCTGGTGTTTGTTGTGGTTTGCTGCCAGTAGCCGAGGATGTAGTTATCGTAGTGGAAAAAATTAAGTCTGCGACACAAAATTATATTTTCTATACATTACATGAATTTGCCTATTGTTTGGTACATTCAAATGAAAGTATGTATCGGTATACGCCCATTGAGGTCAGTAGAAAATGACAAATTGCTTGTCTTGATACGAATATAAGCCGTTTTAAGAATATAATCTGAAATTATGAATAGAGGCTCAAACGATGTCATATGCCGTCAGACCATGAGATTAATTGACTTAAATTTCAGACGCATTAATGTGCAGCAATACACCTGTGTAAGCTTGTAAAACTTGCCCCAAAGAGTATTTATTTTTCGGCAAAAATTACAAAATCTGCCGCTGTCTGGTATCAAGATGTTCACTGCGAACAAGCTAATTAGCCTGTTCGCAGTGAGCGTCTTACATACATGGGCGAGTGATTACATACATGGGTGAGCGAATACATACATGGGCGAGTGATTACATACATGGGTGAGCGAATACATACATGGGCGAGTGAATACATACATGGGCGAGAGAATACATACCTTACCGAGAGAATACATTCACGGACGAGAGAATATATACATGAGTGAGAGAATACATACATGAGCAAGTGAATACATACATGGGCGAGTGAATACATACATGGGTTACCGAATACATATATGAGCAATTGAATACATACATGAGCAAGAATATATATACATGAGAAAAACACAAATACATTCATGGGGGAGCTAATACATACATGGGCGAGCGATTACATACATGGGTGAACGAATACATGCACGGGCGAGTGAATACATACATAGGCGAGCAAATACATACATGGGCGAGCGAATATAAATATGGGCTAGGGAATACGTACATGGGCTACGGAATACACACGTGAGCTAACAAATAGATACAAGGGCGAGCGAATACATATGTAGGCGAGTGAATACATACATGGGCGTGTGAATACATACATGGATGAGCGAATACATACATGGGCGAGCGAATACATACATGGGCGAGCGAATACATACATAGGCGCGTAAATACATACATGGGTGAGCGAATACATACATGGGCGAGCGAATACATACATGGGCGAGTGATTACATATATTGGCGAGCGAATACATACACAGGCGAGCGAATATATTCATGGGCGATTGAATACATACATGGGCGAGCGAATATATACATGGGCGATTGAATACATACATGGGCGAGCGAATATATACATGGGAGATTGAATACATACATGGGTGAGTGAATATATACATGGGAGATTGAATACATACATGGGTGAGCGGTTACATATCTGATACGAGGTTAAGAATTTCTGAAAAGAGGCCTCTGCTAATACTACTTTTACTACTACTACTACTACTACTACTACTACTACTACTACTACTACTACTACTACTATTACTACTACTACTACTACTACTACCACTACCACTACTACTACTACTACTACTACTATTACTACCACTACCACTACTATTACTACTACTACTACTACTACTACTACTACTACTACTACTACTATTATTACAACTACTACTACTACTACTACTACTACTATTACTACTACTACTACTACTACTACTACTACTATTACTTTTACTATAACTTCTACTACTACTACTACTACTACTACTACCACTACCACTACTATTACTACTACTACTATTACTACTATTACTACTACTACTACTACTACTACTACTACTACTACTACTACTACTACTACTACTACAAAAACTATTACTACTACTACTACTAGTACTACTACTACTACTACTACTACTACTATTACTTCTACTATTACTACTACTACTACTACTACTACTACTACTACTACTACTACTATTACTACTACTACTACTACTACTACCACTACTACTACTACTAATAATAATAATAATAATATTACTACCACTACACTACTATTACTACTACTACTACTACTACTACTACTACTACTACTACTATTATTACAACTACTACTACTACTACTACTACTACTACTACTACTATTACTACTAGTACTACTACTACTACTACTACTACTACTACTACTATTACTTTTACTACTACTTCTACTACTACTACTACTACTACCACTACCACTACTATTACTACTACTACTATTACTACTACTACTACTACTACTACTACTACTACTACAAAAACTATTACTACTACTACTACTATTACTACTACTACTACTATTACTACTATTACTTCTACTATTACTAGTACTACTACTACTACTACTACTACTACTATTATTACTACTACTACTACTACTACTACTACTACTACTACTACTACTACTACTACTACTATGACTACAGGGAGAGGTAGTCAGGGGGGGAGGGAAGGAGTGGTCACACAAGTGCCTCAGCATCACCCCAATGCTGAACACGTCGTTAAACTGTTCCTTTCTTGAGAGGGTGGGAGGAGGGATCAGGAATGGAAGAGGAAGAAGGGTGAGGGTGGAGGGAGTGGGGAGGGAAGGATGTAGGAGGCGGGTGAGAGAGGGTTGAGGTAGTATGGATGATAGGGCGTGTGGGAAGAGGGAGGGGGGGAGGATCGAGGTAGAGGGGAGTATGAGGGAGAAGGGTGAGGGAGGGAAGGAGGAGTTAAGGTAGGTAAAGCAGGAAAAGTCTCTTCCTCGTCCTCCTCGCCGAGGACGTGCTTCTCTTCCGTGTCCGTAAGGATGGACAACATGTCTTGCACATCCTGCCACACCTTGCTCAGGGGAGGCCGATCCTCGGGCAACTCCTGCGTGCACGCCTCCACCAGGGGCCAGAGCAGCTCGTCCAGCCGTAGGTGTTTCATGTAAACACACACGTCCCTCAGCATCACCCCAATGCTGAACACGTCGCTGGACGGCTGCAATGGCTCACCTTTCTTCAGTTCCGGGGACCTGAAGACGAATTGCTTCTGCTTCTTGAGGCAACGAGGCAAGTCAAACATCTCAAAGTAGAAGCTGTCATCGACCAGGGTGGCGAGCTCGAAGTCAATCACGTGCACACAAGGGTTGGAAGGATAGCCGGTCACCGTGATATTGTCACTCTTGATGTCATTGTGCAGATACCCTTTGGCATGCACCTCATCCAGGCTCTTGGCCACATCCGCCACGATCCTCAGGAACGTGCCCATGGGGCACCCCCCGTCGAGGATGCGGTACAGGGGCACGCCGGCGTAGTCCATGACTGCACTAGCCGGCTCGGTGCTGAGGGCGTGCAAGCGTGGTGCACCACCCGCCCCATCCATATCCAGGGTCACGTGCGCCTCCCACAGGAACTCGGTGAGGTCCCCGCCATTCTTGATGGCCTTGCGGATGGCGTCACGTCCCTCAAAGGTGACAAGATCAACGGTGCCGAAGGAGCCTTCCCCGAGGTGTCGTGCGACAGGAAGGTCATTCATCTCCTTCTCAGACATCACAGTGGTGTCAGTTAACACAACCACCTTTAAAAGTTCAAGGAAAGCCTTATCCTGATCTACCTCCTCAATCTCCTCCTTCGGCGTGGCGGCCAAAGTCGGTCCGCTGCCATTCATTGCATCCAATTTGATGCGTTTGTTCCTATGGTCATGGTCGTGGTCATACGTATGCCGGGTCATCAACGAGTTATCCGTCCGAATCCGAGGCTCTTTTATATTTTTAGTAGCGATTGTTATCCACCAGTGGCTTGCTAGGCCTGCTGGCTTCCGCGAGACTGCTAATTAGTACCGCCTGAAGCTCACTCCCCTAAGGTAACAGGATTGTAGCCACCAATCCCAAGTAAAAGCATCAGTAGGAACAAGCTGCCGCACCTCGTCAAGGTTGTACACAGTCTCTTGCCCAAGTGGGTGGCTACCCTTGGGCTGCGGCAGATATATATCAATTACTATGTAGATAGATACATAGATGCAAGGGTCTCTGCTTGCAGCAGGTGTCGCGTTGCATGCGCACGTCAAGACTCAGAGAGTCTGATGCTTGTATTGCATACTTCAAAAAACGAAATATTTTAATAATGAAGTAGCCGGCGAATACATACATGAGCTAGCTAATACATACTTAGGTGAGAAAATACATACATTAGCATGAAAATGCATGCATTAGCTACATGGGCAAGTGAATACATACGTTGGCAACCGAATACATACATGGGCAAGCGAAAAAATACATGAGGAAATGAATACATACATGGACGAGAGAATACGTACATAAGAAAGCGAATACATACATGGGCGGTCGATTGAATACATGGGTGAGCAAATACATACATGGAAGAGCGAATACATACATGGGCGAACGAATACATACATGGGCAAACGAATACTTTCATGGCCGAGCGAATACATACATGGGCCAGCGAATACATACATAAACAAGCCGATACATACTTAAGCGAGCGAAAAAATACATGCGAGAGTAAATACATACATGAACGACCGAATACGTACATACGCAAGCGAATACATACATGAGTGGTCGATCAGGTACATGGGTGAGCGAATACATACATGGGCAAGCGAATACATACAAGGGCGGCGATTACATACGTGGGCAAGCGAATACATACATGGGTAAGCGAAAAAATGCATGGGGAAGCGAATACATACATGGGCGAGCGCATACGTACATAGGAAAACGAATACATACATGGGCGGTCGGTTAAATACATGGGTGAGCGAATACATACATAAAAGGACGAATACATACATGGGTGATCGAATACTTACATAGGCGAGCGAATAAATACAATTGCGAGCGAATAAATAATTGGGCGAGTGAATAAATACATGGGCGAGCGAATACGTACATGGGCGAGCGAATGCATATATGGGCGAGCGAAGGCATACATGGGCGAGCGAAGGCATACATGGGCGAGTAATTACATATATCGGCGAGCGAATACATGCATGGGCGAGCGAATACATACATGGGCGAGTGAATACATACATGGGCAAGTGATTACATATTTTGGCGAGCGAATACATACACAGGCGAGCGAATATATACATGGGCGATTTAATACATACATGGCCGAGCGAAGATATACATGGGCGATTGAATACATACATGG
>JAXIVD010003275.1:35000-37500 GCA_036785275.1 Cancer borealis
TACGTACATAAGAAAGCGAATACATACATGGGCGGTCGATTGAATACATGGGTGAGCAAATACATACATGGAAGAGCGAATACATACATGGGCGAACGAATACATACATGGGCAAACGAATACTTTCATGGCCGAGCGAATACATACATGGGCCAGCGAATACATACATAAACAAGCCGATACATACTTAAGCGAGCGAAAAAATACATGCGAGAGTAAATACATACATGAACGACCGAATACGTACATACGCAAGCGAATACATACATGAGTGGTCGATCAGGTACATGGGTGAGCGAATACATACATGGGCAAGCGAATACATACAAGGGCGGCGATTACATACGTGGGCAAGCGAATACATACATGGGTAAGCGAAAAAATGCATGGGGAAGCGAATACATACATGGGCGAGCGCATACGTACATAGGAAAACGAATACATACATGGGCGGTCGGTTAAATACATGGGTGAGCGAATACATACATAAAAGGACGAATACATACATGGGTGATCGAATACTTACATAGGCGAGCGAATAAATACAATTGCGAGCGAATAAATATATGGGCGAGTGAATAAATACATGGGCGAGCGAATACGTACATGGGCGAGCGAATGCATACATGGGCGAGCGAAGGCATACATGGGCGAGCGAAGGCATACATGGGCGAGTAATTACATATTTCGGCGAGCGAATACATGCATGGGCGAGCGAATACATACATGGGCGAGTGAATACATACATGGGCAAGTGATTACATATTTTGGCGAGCGAATACATACACAGGCGAGCGAATATATACATGGGCGATTTAATACATACATGTCCGAGCGAAGATATACATGGGCGATTGAATACATACATGGGTGAGCGAATACATACATGGGCGATTGAATACATACATGGGTGAGTGAATATATACATGGGAGATTGAATACATACATGGGTGAGCGGTTACATACCTGATACGTGGTTAAGAATTCCTGAAAAGAGGCCTCGGCTAATACTACTTTTACTACTACTACTACTACTACTACTACTACTACTACTACTACTACTACTACTACTACTACTACTACTGCTACTATTACTACTACTGCTACTACTACTACTACTACTACCACTACCACTACCACTACCACTACCACTACTATTACTACTACTACTACTACTACTACTACTACTACTACTACTACTACTACTACTACTACAAAAACTATTACTACTACTACTACTACTACTACTACTACTACGACTACTATTACGACTACTATTACTACTACTACTACTACTACTACTACTACTACTCTTACTACTACTACTACTATTACTACTACTACTACTACTACTACTACTACTACTACTACTACTACTACTACTACTACTACTACTATAACTATTTCTACTACTACTACTACTACTACTATTACTATTACTACTACTACTACTACTACTACTACTACTACTACTACTACTATTATTACTTCTACTACTACTACTACTACTACTACTACTACTACTACTACTACTACTACTACTATGACTACAGGGAGAGGTAGTCAGGGGGGGAGGGAAGGATTGGTCACACAAGTGCCTCAGCATCACCCCAATGCTGAACACGTCGCTAGAATGTTCCTTTCTTGAGAGGGTGGGAGGAGGGATCAGGGATGGAAGAGGAAGAAGGGTGAGGGAGGAGGGAGTGGGGAGGGAAGGATGTAGGAGGCGGGTGAGAGAGGGTTGAGGTAGTATGGATGATAGGGCGTGTGGGAAGAGGGAGGGGGGGAGGATCGAGGTAGAGGGGAGTATGAGGGAGAAGGGTGAGGGAGGGAAGGAGGAGTTAAGGTAGGTAAAGCAGGAAAAGTCTCTTCCTCGTCCTCCTCGCCGAGGACGTGCTTCTCTTCCGTGTCCGTAAGGATGGACAACATGTCTTGCACATCCTGCCACACCTTGCTCAGGGGAGGCCGATCCTCGGGCAACTCCTGCGTGCACGCCTCCACCAGGGGCCAGAGCAGCTCGTCCAGCCGTTGGTGTTTCATGTAAACACACACGTCCCTCAGCATCACCCCAATGCTGAACACGTCGCTGGACGGCTGCAATGGCTCACCTTTCTTCAGTTCCGGGGACCTGAAGACGAATTGCTTCTGCTTCTTGAGGCAGCGAGGCAAGTCAAACATCTCAAAGTAGAAGCTGTCATCGACCAGGGTGGCGAGCCCGAAGTCAATCACGTGCACACAAGGGTTGGAAGGATAGCCCGTCACCGTGATATTGTCACTCTTGATGTCATTGTGCAGATACCCTTTGGCATGCACCTCATCCAGGCTCTTGGCCATCTCCGCCACGATCCTCAGGAACGTGCCCATGGGGCACCCCCCGTCGAGGATGCGGTACAGGGGCACGCCGGCGTAGTCCATGACTGCACTAGCCGGCTCGGTGCTGAGGGCGTGCAAGCGTGGTGCACCACCCGCCCCATCCATCTCCAGGGTCACGTGCGCCTCC
>JAXIVD010003275.1:45000-47812 GCA_036785275.1 Cancer borealis
TCTCTCTCTCTCTCTCTCTCTCTCTCTCTCTCTCTCTCTCTCTCTCTCTCTTTAACTATGTTTATTGGCATCACTCTTTTTATTCTCATTTATTGGATATTATGTTCTATTCTTCTTTTTATCTCATTCCCACTTTTATTTCTCTTTAATTTTTCTCCTCTACACTCATTATCATTCTTCTTTTATCCTCTTATTCATCCTCCCTTATCCTATCTACTGATTGTTCCTTATTAGATAAACGGAGATTGAAATAAAAAAGAAAATAAATAATATGCCAAGATAAAAAGATATTATATAAAAAAAATAATACAATAAAAACAATAGTAAAGAAATATGAAACAACACGAAATTAAATAAAAGAATAAAAAAAAGGAAACAAGGGATACAGAAGTAGGAATATGTAAGACACAAAGATTATGTAACTTAACTTGAACTCATTGCTACGAGAGAGAGAGAGAGAGAGAGAGAGAGAGAGAGAGAGAGAGAGAGAGAGAGAGAGAGAGAGAGAGAGAGAGAGAGAGAGAGAGAGAGAGAGAGAGAGAGAGAGAAAAAAAAGAGAGAAAGAGAGAGAGAGAGAGAGAGAGAGAGAGAGAGAGAGAGAGAGAGAGAGAGAGAGAGAGAGAGAGAGAGAGAGAGAGAGAGACGGACAGAGAGAGAGAGAGACGGACAGAGAGAGAGAGAGAGAGAGAGAGAGAGAGAGAGAGAGAGAGAGAGAGAGAGAGAGAGAGAGAGAGAGAGAGAGAGAGAGAGAGAGAGAGAGATTGATATTGATATTGATATTTTTATTGTCCACAGTTAGATTTACAGCGATATAAATATTAAATGCAAAATCGTGAACATATAGGTCCGATGAGCCTAAACTCCTATACGGAGCACATATTAAAATAATATAATAATAATAATGGATACATCATGGCTTACAGTACGTGTGTTATATTCAACTTTAATGAATATATTCTATTCAAATTATGATATATAATTACGTAATGTAAGAAAACCCTAACAAATACATACAAGAAATGTATAAAAAAATACAAAATAAACGAAATTACAAAGTTCATAGATATAGAAACAAAAATACAAAATCCCAAACAATCCTAAGAGCCAAAGTATATAAAATACTACATTTTTATTCCAAATAATCTTCCTCCAACAAGCTTTTCAATCTCATTTTGAAGTTGTTCCTTGAAGTGCTGTTTCTAATATCATGTGGGAGGTCATTCCAAAAACTGGTTCCTTTGTAAGTAGCACTTTTCTGTGCGTGGGATGTCCTGCATAGTGGAACTCTCAAGTTACCTGGCCTTCGTGATGGAACATATTGAGGAACATACTGGAATCCATAGTTACTTGAGAAAATATTAATAGCATTATATACAAATATACTTGTCTGAAGCCTGATAATATCTCGTAGTTTGAGTAACCTTAAATTTTGAAATATTGGGGTTGTATGGGCAAAGCGACTACTATAAGTCATTATCCTAACAAGTTTCTTTTCCTTTATAAAGAGACTATCTAAGTCAGTTTTGTAGCAACCCCCCCAAATAGCTGCTCCATAGAGAAGATATGGATAAATTAATGAAAAATAAATAAGTCTCAGTGAATCTATAGTCAAAAAATCCCTTACTTTAAATATTACACCAGTTAGCTTAGAGACCTTGAGTTTAACATCACTTATATGAGATTTAAAATTTACTTGACTGTCAATAATCACACCCAAAAATTTAATTTCGTTGACTTTCTTAAGGGATATATTGTCCATAATGATATCAATATCATGAATAAGCCTGATGTGGGGCGTAGTAATCATATAATGGGTTTTATTATGATTGAGAATTAATTTATTGCTCTTAATCCAGTTTGAAAGTTTCACTAGTTCTGTATTTACAGTGTCCTGAATATTTAATATGTCTCTACCTTGAAAAATTACATTTGTATCATCAGCAAACAGAATAAACTTACATTTGTCACTACAATAAACAATGTCATTTATAAACAATAAAAAAAAGAGTGGACCTAAGACAGATCCTTGCGGCACACCATGTTCTACGTTCCTATAAGAGGATGAAACGTTGTTATACAGAGAGAGAGAGGGAGAGAGAGAGAGAGAGAGAGAGAGAGAGAGAGAGAGAGAGAGAGAGAGAGAGAGAGAGAGAGAGAGAGAGAGAGAGAGAGAGAGAGAGAGAGAGAGAGCCTGAAAATACAAATGTTTTGGAATCACTGATAAAAGGAAGAAAGTTAAATTAAACAACAACAAAATTATTACAAAAAAATTCAGGACAATCAATTTTTTTTACAGCACTGTAATTACTATAAGATTACAGTAGCTAGATTACAACTTTGCGTGCTTTTGCAAGTGCAAATTCTTCAGTTAGTTTTTTTAAGTCAATTTTATGAAGCAAATCACTTTCAATGCAGAGAAGTGCCAGTATACCAAGACGTTGTTGACCCATCGTTGATCGTTCAACATCTTTGTAGATGCGAAAAAGAGCATTCCCTTGAGCAGTTCGTAGCCATTTGAGATAAATAAATTCGGAGTGCTAGTTCCGTGTTCGGAAATATATGATGAACTGCAGTAGTGTGCAGCATTTGAAACATCACCTGGAGACATCCTCTTGGTGCTATTTCATCGGGTCTCTGCTCTTTATACTAACATATGAATCGACGAAATTCTGTTGGAAAATGGGAAAACAAGTCCTTCGAATACACACCAACAGTGTTGAAATCCCAACATGGATATTTTCATCAGACATAGAGTCATACTCCGTCAAAACACCAATCCTCTGCAGCACCATGGAATATGCCTCAATGCATT
>JAXIVD010003276.1:0-2500 GCA_036785275.1 Cancer borealis
AGTTTCATACCTCCTAGTAACTATACTCCTACTAATAATGTCAAACAGTCCTGTCAGTCTCTTTCCACTCCTGGTAGTAATCCTGTTACTTATATACCTGTTCAAGGATAGAGTTTATCTCCAATAGAGCCTCCAATTTTTAGTGGAGAACCCATGGAATTTCCACTCTGGATAAAAAAGTTTAAAACCTTTGTGGAAGCTAGGACAACTGATGCATCAGAGAGACTTGCATATCTTGACAAATATACAAGTGGTGAGGCAAAGGAAGCCATAAGAATGTTAATGTATTTAAATACTAACCAAGATTATGACACAGCAAAGAGAATTCTCTGGCAAAGATTTGGAAATGAAAGTGTAGTTGCCAATGCTTACATGAAAAGGTTGTCAGGATGGCCACAAATTCCTCAAGACGATGGTCCAGCCCTAATGAAGTTTTCAGATTTTTTAGAATGTTGTAGGGCAGCTATGCATTCTATTCCTCACTTGTCATTCCTTAATGATCCCAGAGAACATAGGAAATTACTAACAAAACTTCCTAGATCTATAATTAATAGTTGGAATGCAAAAATAAGTAAACATTGTTATGGCAGTTCTCAGTATGGGCCAGGGCAGTACCCAGCCTTTGAAAGGTTTTGTAAATTCATCAACTCACAAGCTCATGCAGCATGTGATCCTTTTACTTCATACAATGCTGTGGTCATGGAAGCAAATGACAGTGGTAAAGGCAATGCAAGCTTGAACAGGAATAAGAGTAATAGGTCATATACCATGACTAAATTTAGAGGAAGTAAAGGTTTCATTACAAAACCATCTGAGGAAAGGACAGCTAGTTCCTTTAACAGTAAAGTAAATGTAGAGACTATGAAACAAGACTTTAAAGGAAAGGAAGGAAAGAGACAATTTTGTCGCTACTGTAAAGAGGAGCATGATTTAGAAAATTGTAAACTATTTGTAAAACTTGATCCTGATACAAAGTTTACATTTATCAAAGAAAAAAGATTATGTGCAGGATGTTTAAATTGGGGTCACATAAAGAAAGACTGTAGGAGAAAGAAATCATGTAAGGTATGTCAGAGATTCCATCCCACTGTTCTCCATAATGATGCTTTAAGATCTCAGACTCAAGAAAGACCAGAACGTGTAATTGATCTCAAGAAAAACGATGAAAGACCAGTTGTAATAAATGAGGTTAAGGTCAAACAGTCAGTTGCTGGAGACACACACACTTTAATAGTACCAGTGTGGATGTACCAAGAAGGTAATGAAGGGAATAAAGTGTTAGTATATGCATTGTTGGACAATCAATCTGATGCTTGTTTTGTGAAACAAAGTCTCTTAGATGAGGTGGGAGTGAGTGGACTGCAAATTTCTTTGCAAACTTCCACAATAAATGGAGAAGAGACAATTGTGTGTAATAAAGTCTCTGGACTTATAGTACGAGGCATCTATGATGAACGAGATATAGAGCTTCCACATGCATACTCTAGAGAGAATATCCCAGCACGACGAGATCAGATTCCTAGGAGGGAGACAGCAGAAGGGTGGTCCCATTTATCTCTAATTGCTTCTAAACTCATGCCATATAGGTCAGATGTAGAAATAGGACTTCTGATTGGAGTGAATTGTAATGAAGCAATAGAGCACAGGGAAGTAATCACAGGGGAGTCTGGAGAGCCCTGTGGGATAAGAACAGAGTTAGGATGGGGCATCCAAGGAAGGGTTGCTGTTAGTCAAGGCTTAGAAGATAATATCCTGACAGTATTTAGAACATTTGTACAAGAGGTCGAGATAAATCAGGAAAAAAGGGTAAGCTTCTTAGTCGTTCCATCAAGGACTAAGGAGATAATAAATCCCTCCCAAGTAAAAGATATGTTTGAGCTTGATTTCAATGAAAGGAAGTCAGCTGATGTTCCATTATCGTATGAAGACAAAAGGTTTATGAATAAAATGAAAGCTGGAGTACATCAGCTGGAAGACAGGCATTACGAGTTGCCTCTTCCTCTTAAAAACGACAATGTCAAGCTTCCAAACAATAAAACTTTGGCAGAGCATAGACTTACGAAGCTAATGGGTGGTTTCAACCTTCATAAGTTCTTGTCCAACAGTAGGGAAGTACTAGAAATGACATCCCCTCATGAAAGAGTGAATGTTGTTAAGAATTTAGATCTTAGTAAAGAAACACTGCCCATGGAAAGACCTCTGGGAATTCAATGGTGTATAGAGTCTAACACTTTTCAATCTAAAATACAGTTGAAAGATAAGACACTCACAATAAGAGGTATTTTGTCCACTGTGAACTCTGTATATGACCCGTTAGGTCTAGTGTCACCTTTTATTCTTGTAGGCAAACAAATTCTTCAAGAATTATGCAAATATGGGTCTAGTTGGGAGGACGAGGTAACAGATAATGTCAGATATAAATGGGTAAAATGGAGAGATAAGCTGCACAAGTTGAAAGGGCCTCTGTATACCTAGATGCTATAAATGTGAGTCATTTGAA
>JAXIVD010003276.1:5000-42500 GCA_036785275.1 Cancer borealis
ACCAGCATAGTCATTATCTCCAAATTCGGCCTGAAATAGAAAAATTCATTATGATAGTATGTACAGAATTTCAAGTAAATGAAGGTATTACTCGTATGCAAATTGTCAATTTCTAAAATACAAATTCACCGGAAATGGCTGGCATCCATATCCTTCAAGAGCTGAGAAGCACTGTGGAAGTCGTGACAGCCTAATGCCAAACACCCGTAAGTAATGAGGTCAGGAATGAGATTGTAATGCTGCATCTCGGTGAGTACCTCCTGTGGAACAAATGTATGAAAACATTATTTATCAACTATTCCTCTATCAATATATGCCCTTCCTCTGTATACTCTCCTATGGAAAGACAAGGCACAGAGATGGGTGGGGACAGTAGTGTCGAAATGAACCATAAAAGCTTTGTCTTGGCTACCCTTCTTTATAGGGATAATTGACTGGTATATAAATAGATAGATATATTCCTCTATCTGAAACTATGGTGACTTAAATTTGTAAGGAAAAAAAATAACATAAGTGTGTAACCAATACGTCAG
Organism: Cancer borealis; assembly: GCA_036785275.1. Lineage (NCBI taxonomy): Eukaryota > Metazoa > Arthropoda > Malacostraca > Decapoda > Cancridae > Cancer > Cancer borealis. The sequence continues at coordinate 5,534 of JAXIVD010003276.1, forward strand.
TCATCCAACACCAAAAATTAGTAAGAAATGGTACAGCGATTGTGTCAAGTATTGGATGTTGACATACTCAAATGCATCAGTTTTCATACATTTATTAATGCCTTATTATTCACAACTTTTTCCCTGCTACAATATCAACAATGCCTTACAGTCCATAATTGTGAAATAAAAATGTTTGCACTATTATGTACTATGAGCATTTCTTCTAGTTTCTATCTATAGTTCATCTTAACATTATTTCTTGTAATTTTATTTTGTTTACCAAATTGCAACCTTCAGGAGCATCTTTATGATCATCATTGGGTCCTAACCCCGAATTTGAGAACCACTGACCAAATTTAGTTTATTAAGTGATTCTTATTTAAGTGAGAAATGTCTAATTCATAAATTTAAATGCTATATATATCAGAATGAAATATTGAAATACCAGTTGTAATGACTATATGAAAACACTGCAAGAGAAATACACACCTGAGCGGCCTCAATGTCATGCCTGAAATTTCGTTTCTTGATAAGCATATTAAAGAACTGAGTGTCAGGCTGCAACTCAAGATTCTTCATTGATTCCAAAAGTGCCTTTAAAGAATAATGTTAAATATTGTTACACATATATAAATATAAATTTTCTGTATACAAAATAAGCAAATTTATACTATAGATAGATGGATAGCAATGTACCTAGTCTTAGCTACCCTCTTTTAATGGGGATACAAGCCAAGTATATAGATTATTTGATAGTCTATTTTATATTAAAAAAATGTTTTCCCTCACACTCACCTGTTCAGCGCTTCTGTCTGAAGGCAGTGATTCCAGCATCTGGGTTAAGGTCTTGAGATCTGGGGTGATTCTGTCCTTTTTCATCTGCGTTAGAATACCAATCGGGCCACCAAGAAGATATAGTCTGAAGAAAGAATATGAAAAACAAGTTTAGATACTACCAGCTGAGAAACATACATTAAACTGAAATTAAATTACTTTCATGTCTCAAGTTATATAGCTTTTTCAAAGGCACCAAGGACATTGCAAAAAGAATTATAACTGCATTTAATGTTATAAACAATAAAGTTTTTATGTGACAATTTTTAACATCTAATAAAACTTGGCATCTTGCAAGTGGTGGTCAACACAGTGTTTCTGCAACACTTTTAATTAGTACCAACTACAATACCTTCAATATCAACTGAAACCCGAGCCAAGAGCTATGAGACGCCATAGAGTGCAGCATTGCAGGAATATGGGTATACAATATTATACTCAATTTACAGCTCAGCACTCTGATGGCATATGAATCAAACAAAGATTATTCTTTACATCTACTTGTTTACACAATTACATTTCTGCATTCTGCCTTTCCTTGGGTGCTGCCAATGTATGTGAAACAGCTACCTATCATCATTATCACATCACCATTAATTGCATAGCACAATAAAAGAATAAAAATTATATAAAACCTCACTGGGTATGCCTTAAAGGATACAAGTAAAGCTGGCGACGTCCTGTCACCGTTTCGGGTTCTACTCAAATTATAGTAACACATCATAATTTATTTTCAATACAATACTGCGTTTTTCTGTCACACACACACACACACTGTCTGTCTGTGTGTGTGTGTGTGTGACAGAAAAACGCAGTATTGTATTGAAAATAAATTATGATGTGTTACTATAATTTGAGTAGAACCCGAAACGGTGACAGGACGTCGCCAGCTTTACTTGTATCCTTTAAGGCATACCCAGTGAGGTTTTATATAATTTTTATTCTTATATTGTGCTATGCAATTAATGGTGATGTGATAATGATGATAGGTAGCTGTTTCACACACACAGACAGACAGACAGACACACATACACACAGAAGTATAGATACTTGGAATGGATTGAAAGAAGAGGCGATAATGGCAAGGAATGTTCAGCTAAAGGAACTGGAAAAATATAGATACAGAGACAGGATCACATGAGTGTAGCTTAGGCCCTGTATACTACAACTACATAAATAAACACACATACAAAACAAAATAAAATAAATAATACATTAAGACCTAATGACCTGCATGAATCTACACAGGATGAAACATCTACCTGTCTATTGGCTTATCCAGTGCACCAAGAGACATCACATCTCCAACAGTCATCTTTTTGCCAATGATATTAGGCAAGACCCCTTTGCCTAAGCTCTTGTTCATATTCTCTACAACAGCAACATTTTCTGGATGATGGAGAACACTATCTTGTGGGGGATTTATGAGATTCTTTTTAGAGTCTATTGATTGAAGCTTGTTTTTGTGTCCTGTGTAATTCAAGCTAGGGATGTCATCACCTTCCTTCAGCAAATCAATAGTGAGTTTGGGATCTCCAGCACCACAGTCCTTTACAATACGCATCAGCAGATTGTAAGAATATATATCTGGCCGCAGCTTCAATTCTCTCATCTTTCTCCACACCTATCAAAAACAAAAATACAACTGGTAATCACTAATAGTTATAAACAGCAATGTTGTAAAATGTTTTAAAACATACATTTGTTTTCTTTGAAAAATGAGGGACAATATTCTATATATACCTATTCATGCATAAACTTTCTCTCTCTTAGAGATGAAGAAATGCTTGAGTCTCAAAAAACATGTTAACAAACATATACTGTGCATCACATTGAAAATGAAGTACTGTAAATCAACTGCTTGATAACCTCTTTCTTGAGCTGTTGTATACTAAGAGCATACTAACTGTATGGAAATTCCCGTCCATGGCAGTATGAATGGTATAACAAAATGATGTTGAAGGGAGCAACATTATTTAAGGGCATGCTGCTGAACTCAAGTCACAACACTGCCATTTCTATCCTTCTTCACACAACTCTCACCTTGACAGCATGCCTAAACCCAGCCTCCTTATTAGTGATGCATGCTTGGAGGAGAAAATTAATTGTCTCAGTTGTCACCAACACTCCATCTTGAATCATCTCATCCACCACCTGGAAAGCTGTGTTCATGTCTCCACACCAACCAAATGCTGCAATATTATGAAAAACATAATTGTAACATAATACATTAACTGATAAACAAGCTACAAACAGATAAGAGCATATTTATGAAACAGTTTGCATGTAGATTGATAAATGGATATCTTGGTGATACCTGATGACAGCATACTGTGATCACCTCAATGCCACATTTGGCCCTTTGTTCTACATTAAGGTACTGTATTCTTGATGCTTACCCACCACAGGTTAAAGGACAACGAAATGAAGTAAGATACCAAGGCAATGCAACACAGCATATTTCCTGAATCTTAACTTTACCATCTTTCATAAAACACACACACACACACACACACACACACACACACACAAGAAGGGTGCTTCAGTTGGAAGAGCAAGTGACAAAATTACTGGATACCATGACAAATCAGGGGAAGAAAATATATAATTTAAGAGAAGAAAATGCGGAGTTAAAAAAAAGATTCCAAGCATTGGAAGGTGGGTTGAGTGAGAACACAAAAAAAATGGAAGTTAATGTGCAGTCTATGATTCAGTTGGAAGAGAAACAAAATTAATGGAAACAGGCCCAAGAAGGAGGTATGGCAATGGTGGAAGGCAAAATGTTGTCTTTGGAGAAGCAGTTAAAGGAAAGTGAAAATGCAAGAGAAGAAAGCGTAGACTTTAAGAAGATAGTTGAAGAACAATTTAACGAAAAAAAACTTGCAGAAAAAGTAGTTAAAGTGATAAAATCTAACGAATCCATTGTCAGAAAGACTGTAGACAAAAAGAAATGTATCATAGTGTTTGGTATGAAAGAGAAGAAAGAGTTGAACAAAGCAGTGAGAGACAGAGAACTGAAGGAAGAAGTAACTAAATTAATGGGTATTGTGAAAGAAGAGAATGGAGACTTAACTGACGAGATAGAAGAATTCCACAGAGTAGGAAAATTCAAAGAGGAAAGTCACAGACCAGTAAGAATAAAATTTAAATCCCAAAGAGACGCTGAAATGGCCAGGGCAAGAGCATGGAAACTGGCTCAAAATGAAGAAACAAAGAACATATGGATAAGAAAAGACCTAAACAAAGGAGAGAGGAAAGAACTCAAAGATCTAAAAGAGGAAGCGAAGGCAAAAAACGACGAGAGGACAGAGGATTAGAAAAAAGTTTACTATTGGAGGGTCTTAGATATGAAGATCCGAAAGTGGTACCTAAACAGAGGAGAAGACACAGTGGTAAACTAAATGAATCGATGGACACTTGTAAAGTGGTCTCACCAATATAAATGGCCTCGTTTTGGGATTAAGAGAGTTAAATATCTATTTGGAAAAGGCAAGCCCTGACATAATTGGTCTCGCTGAAATTAAGTTGTATGAGGAGTTAGAAGAAATAAAGAATATTGGTCAAGGCAGATACAATTTATGGAAAAGAAGCAGAACAAATAAGAGAGGAGGAGGAGTGATGTTCCTAGTAAAAAAAAAACCTATGAGTGTCTGAAATAAAATATGGAGAGGGGTAGCAGTGGTCTTAAGAATTGGTGTTGAAAACATCCAAGGCACAAAGAGACATTACATAGTGACTTATGTACCTCCTAAAACAAACGCTTGGACAAACGAAGAATAAAAGGTTATGATCAACGACACAAAAGTTAGCTTAGAGGAAATGCTAAGAGACAATAAGGTGATTATGATGGGTGACTTTAATTGCAAGGAGGTATGCTGGGAAGAGTGGTATACTGAGGGAACAGAGTCTTCTTGGGGTTTCACTCTACTGCAACTGGCCATAGATAATGTTCTGACACAATGGATAAAGAGTGATACAAGATTTGGAGGTGAGGGAGAATCATCGAGACTGGACTTATTATTTAGCAAAGAACTGGAAGTAATTGGGAATGTTCGGGTGGAGTGCCCATTAGCCAAGAGTGACCACGCCACTATAGAATTCATAGTAGAAGAGGAAACGGAGACCATGAGGAACGAAGAACATCATGCAATGAGATTAGACTTCAGCAAGATGGACTTCGATGGAATGAGAAGGTTCTTTCAAGAGGAGAACTGGGATCTGTTCTTCAGAGCTACCAGTGTTCAAGAGAAATGGGATGAGTTTCTTAAAATATACAGAGAAGGAGAAAAGAGATTTGTACCTAAAAGTAAGTCAAGAATAGTTGGGAAAAATGAATGGTTCAACAGAAAATGTGAAACAGCGAGAAGGATGAAAGAGGATTCATGGAATAAGTGGAGAAGTAAAAGAGCCAATCTGTGGAACAAATATAAGCAAGTAAGGAACGAGTATGTGACTACCCTAAGAGAAGAGCAAAGGAAGTTTGAGAATTATATAATAGACCGGTGTAAAGACGAACCAAAACTCTTCTTTAGATATGTGAACGGCAAAATGAAAACCAGAAAGAGCATAGATAAAATAAGGGTAGAGGATGTGGTATATGAAGACCCCAAGGATATGGCACAAGTGATGAATTTAAACTTCAAGGAAGTTTTTACAAAAGAACTGGAATTTACAAGGCCATTGGCCATACAAAAATTCAGGATAATGGAGGATGTTCAGGTTACAGTAAAGGAAGTGGATGAACTTGTTAAGACCTTAGATGGAAGGAAGGCCACAGGACCGGATGGAGTGTCAGGTTGGATATTAAGAGTGTAGTAATCAGCTAATGGATAAACTGTACATCATAATAAGTACCTCAATAAAAGAAGGAAGAGTGCCACAGGACTGGAAAAGGGCGAACATCGTGCCCATATTCAAAGGAGGAGATTCTCAAAAGCCGTCAAACTATAGACCAGTATCACTGACAAGTGTGGTAGCCAAAATATGCGAAAGAATAATAAAAAAACAAATGGTCTAAATTTTTGGAAGATAACGAAATGCTTATGAATTGTCAATTTGGTTTCAGAAAGGGTAGATCCTGCACCACAAATTTGCTATGTTACTACTCAAGAGTAGTTGATATAATACAGGAAAGAGATGGATGGGCAGATGGTATCTACCTAGACCTAAAGAAAGCCTTTGATAAGGTGCCCCACAGGAGACTTCTATGGAAATTGGAGAAGATGGGAGGTGTTAGAGGAAAGCTGCTGAAATGGATGGAAGACTTTTTGGTCGGTAGAGAAATGCGAACGGTGATAAGGGACCAACCATCAGGGTGGAGCATGGTAACCAGTGGGGTTCCACAGGGGTCAGTGCTTGCGCCAGTCATGTTCGTTGTATTCATAAACGACATGGTAGAGAATGTAACCAGTTATGTGAGTCTTTTTGCTGACGATGCAAAACTTCTGCATAGAGTGAAGGATGATGATGATTGCGAGGAATTGCAAAGTGACCTAAATAAGGTGTGTGATTGGAGTAGCAGATGGCAAATGGATTTTAACAATGGGAAATGCAAAAAGATTGAATTTGGTAAAAGCAGCAAAAGGTGCAGCTTCAACTATAATCTAGGACATGAGACAATAAAAAAGGCAACAGAGGAAAAAGATTTAGGAGTGATATTTTCAGAAGATTTATCTCCGGAAAAGCATATCAATAAGATAACAGGCGAAACCCTCAATCTAATGAAGAACATAAGAACTGCCTTTGCCTATCTAGATGAAGAAATGATGAGGAAGATAATCACTACAATGATTCGCCCTAGATTAGAATATGCAGCAGTAACTTGGGCACCTCATGAAAAAAAGCACATCAAAAAGCTGGAATGTGTTCAAAGAGCAGCAACAAAGATGATTCCGGAACTTCAAGATCTGCCATACGAAGAGAGACTAGCCAGGATGCAGCTTCCAACCTTGGAGAAGAGACGCGTAAGAGGATATGATTGCATTGTTCAGATTAGTGAATGGAATGGAACAAATAGACAGAGAAGATCTACTTGTTCTAAGCGAAAGAGATGCAAGAGGACACGGAAGGAAACTAAAATCTGCCACCTGTAGAAGAGATATCAAGAAGTTCAGCTTCCCTCAGAGAAGCATCAGGACATGGAATGGACTGGAGGGCGAGGTGGTGTATGCTAGAAACGTTCTTAATTTCAAGAAAAAGTTAGATGAAAGCAGTTATGGAGACGGGACAGTACGAGCTTAGCTCCTCTCCCGTAAGTCACAACTAGGTAAACACACACACACACACACACACACACACACACACCTTTGATCGTAACATGAGAGATGATTTGGTTGAAATGGATTCCCTTTTCCTTGAGATGTGAACGTAAGTGTGTAGCTCGCTGAAGACCATCAGTGGTGGGCCATGATGAATGTGCACAGGCAAGGAACAGCCCTGTGTATGTAACGGGTTCAACCTTGAGGCCATGCTTCTTCATCTGCACAAAAAACAGGGAAAAGGAAAGAGAAAGAGAAAGAGAAAGAGAAAGAGAAAGAGAGAGAGAGAGAGAGAGAGAGAGAGAGAGAGAGAGAGAGAGAATGATAAGAGTGATGATAATCACGACAAATATTGCACTTTCTAAAGAAAAGATAAAAAGATATAGATGGAGGTATCTCCATCAAAATACACACCCGGTTGTATAGGTGAAAGGCTTTCTTGGTGTAGCCAGCACGGCCACAGGCATTTATTAGAATTTGGAAACAGAAGTTATCTGGCTTGACTCCAGCCAATGGCATCTCTTCCTCAAAGATCTTGATTGCTTCAGCCAGCTAAGGGACAAGGAAAAACATCTTTAAGTGCCATATCTTAATACATACAATAATATTGTGGCCATGAAATCTTCCTACAAATGCTTAGATAAACCTAATGATATATCTTTTCTATAAGTTAGAAATATGAAAATAATTGTAATACTTGACTGAATTTGATTGTATGAAGCTGTATAGTATATAAATGTTTTAGTGTATTTACATATTAATCAGTGCTGAGGATGTAAACAATATTCGTCCCTTTACTAATTGAATCTTGATATTTCATAGCAAAATGGTTTTGTCTGAATTCAAATTTACAAGTAAATTATTTGAATTTAATCTAGATCCGTCGTTATGAATTTTAGATCATTTAATGATGGAATGTATTCAGGGACTAGTCTGATTACATTCTGGTCAGGGTACCTAATGCAGATGTACCAGTAATTTAAAGTTAACAAAACCTTTATTGAATAATACCTTTTGGTATGAATAATCCATAAACTATAACATTCCACTATCACAAAGTAAATGAGGAATGCCTTCATATCCCTATGAATCTGGACAAAACTGAGCTATTAATCATGAAAATATGATAGTTATCTATCTATCTATATACCTAGTTTATATATGCCTTAAAAGGGACAGCCAAGACAAGGGGATTAGGGTTTCAATAACATTACTCTTTCTTGGTTTTTCGAAGGAGAGAATACAATGGAGGCTTCATAGACCTTTCATTCCATCCCTTTTGGTCATCTTTTAAACCTGCAGGGAATAGTGGCTTGAAGATCCTGCAAAAAAATAATAAATAAATAAATAAACTTACATTTTTTTCCTTACAGAGTTTTTTCATCTTAAATCCATAAAAAGCAGGTCGATGCTTCCTCTCCAGCTTGGCTTTTTGGTATCTTTCTTCTCTTAAGTCTCCTTCATCACTCTCTGGTTCCTCAGACTGGGGATTCAAGTTCCCAAAGATTTCACCTTTCTTTGCAGAATTCTGCAAATTTCCTCTATTACTGGAAATATCAGTTGAAACTTCCTTTAGAGATGCTGCAGCCTTCTGAGATGAATCTTTCCCACCTGAAATCTCCCACTGTGCTTCTCCCTGGTCCAGAGATCCTAAGGTTCTCTTGGAGACAAAGTACTGATAGTCCCCCCCAGCATCATCCTGCTGAACATTGCCCCTTGTGGCCAGAGTCTCTTGATACTCAGCATCTCTGAATTGGTGCTGCTTATCAAGAAAGTTATCTTGGGAGAGTCCTGACGAGTCCTTCCAGGAGTCAGAGTACAGTTGAACAGGTTTAGGAAAGTCTCTGTGGTGTTTGAAGAATTTTTGTGTGGAATTGTTAGACTCTTTCTCTTTAATGCTTTCTACAAGACGACCAAACGAATTCCCTTGTTCAATGCTGTTCTCAGACTTAGATTTGGATGCTGAGAAGGTGAGGAGCCTGTGGTGGTAGTAATAGTGGTGGAGTGAACACAGATGCCTCCAGCCTTTCAGCTGCTGTGTCAGAGGAAGCATTCTTCAACTTAACCTAAAACAAAGAAAAGGAAGTTTAATGAGAATGTTTTGGTTATAAATAGTGCATAAGTTACAATTTGTGGTTATATAATTTATGGCAATGGTAGAGATTCGTTTCCTTAACCACTCGATATCTCCTTACCTTTATAATGCACTGCAAATTCAACCCCAGAAACTTGTTCAGATCACCCCAAACAATTATGCTGCTGAATTGCAGATTTTTTTTTTCTTTTTTGGGGTTACGTTTGGTTTGAACAAAGTTTTGCTATTTGTCAATATAAGTTAAGGTATGATCAATTTATGTTATGTTATGTTAATTTAGAAGCTATCAAATATTTTCTATGACTAGAAGTATGGGGGGGTTGTGTGAGGTGCAGACACCATTTTCTTTCGTAGCCACACGCCATTCTGGTGAAGATGTAAAAAATGGTATTATTTTACAAAACACGCAAACTGTGTGGCAAGAAAAACTAGTTCAGTAATCGGAAGTACACATTTTTCTTCTATGTATTTTCCGTTGCAAATTACTGCTTCAGAAGTACTGGTGCATTTTGCAAAACTTGACTATGTTTTGTTAGATTGGTTAGGTTATATTAAGCTATGGTTAGGTTAGGAGTGTTAGGTTAGGTTAAGGTTATGTTATGGTTAGGTTAGGTTCGGTTCAGTTAGGTTCGGTTATATAAAATGTTTACATTTTATTACCCAAAAGTTAGGGTTCTCAATCTTAGATTTTTTCTGGATTTGGGTAATAAAATGTAAAAATCTTATATAACCTAACTTAACCTAACAATAACATAACCGTAACCTAACCTAACAACCTTAATCTGACCATAACTTAACATAACATGCTAAAGTTTTACAAAACGCACCTGTACTTCTGAAGCAATAATTTGCGACGGAAAATGCATAAAAAAAAATGTCTTAGAAAAATATGTACTTCCTATTACTGAACTAGTTTTTCTTGTCACACAGTTTGTTTGTTTTGTAAAATAATACCTAAAATATTACCGAAAAAAATAACTTTGTTAGCATAACCTTCCCAGAGCTGTAGTTAAATAAGCCTATCCAAAACAAACCCAACCTAACTAAACGTAACGAAACCTAACGTAACCTAAAAAATAAAATCGTATTTGGTATTATTTTACATCTTCACCATAATGCTCTAGAGAATTCAGGGTTATATTTTTGCATTACCTGGTGCATTTTGAGAAGGTTTTCTTAATTACATTTCCATCGCAAATTCTTAGTTAGTGAGATATTCAATGTTTTCTGTGAGACCTTCTCTTCAAAAAATAAAGTTTAGTTTAGTTTAAACAAGGTTTTGTTATTTGTCAATGTAGGTTAAGGTTTGGGTAAATCTTACTAATAGCATCTCCTCACGGATCACCAAAATATTGACATAGGTGATGAGGTACGTAATGTACAACACGTTTGTGGTGGTTTTATTTGGGGGACGGCCTTAGTTTGGCTACAGAGGCTCTTTAAAAATCTGGTAAGTGCCTCAAATTCTAAGTCCACACAGATGTTAAGTTATGGTTAGGTTAAGGTTGTTAGGGTCGATAACGTTTATGTTATGGTTAGGTTAAGTTAGATTAGGTTCGGTTATATAAGATGTTTACATTTTATTACCCATATCCAGAAAAAATCTAAGGTTGAGGACCCTAACTTTTGGGTAATAAAATGTAAAGTGAGTGATTTGACGTAAGGCGCCGTAAAATGTAAAAATCTTATATAACCCGAACTAACTGAACCGAACCTAACCATAACATAAACGTAACCTAACCTAACCATAACTTAACTTCTGTGTGGACTTACAATTTGAGGCACCTACCAGATTTTTAGAGCCTCTGTGGTCAAACTAAGGCCGTCCCCCAAAATAACCACAACAAACGTGTTGTACATTACATACCTTATCACCTATGTCAATGTTTTGGTGATCTGTGAGATGCCATTAGTAAGATTTACCAAGGTTTGGTTACATTGATATAGAAGCTATCAAATGTTCTCTATGACCAAAAGTATGGACTTGGACGAGGAGCAGAGGTAAGACACAGACGTAAACAAACGCCATTATGGTGAAGATGTAAAATTTTACCTCGTATTTCTTTCTGTAATTCAGCGGCATAACTGTTTGAGGTGATCTGAATAAGTTTCTAAAGTTAAATTTGCAGTGCATTAAAACGGTAAGGAGATATCGAGTGGTTAAGGAAACGAATCTTCACCATGGCAAGTAATGTTTTCCAGTACAAAAATTGTGATGATATGATCATCCTTGGTACTCTCAGTAAGGGATACCATGACAGAAATATTACCACGATTTCCAGTTCATACACAAAATATTTATGATAACACACTAAGAATTCTCGATAAATGTTCAGTTATTTGCCCATCTCATAATTGGATACACTGGCTATTTATTTCTGGGCAAAATATGGTGCTTTTTAATTTGGAGATAGTTTTTTTTGTCGGAAATAGCTAAAAAGTGACTTATTGCAATTTCATCACGAAGTTGCAACTTGGTCAATTTCAGACAAAATCAGCTATTTCCAAACGAATTCTCTTTATCAGTAATCGAAATAGTTTGTTCTTAGAAACCATGCAAGAGGAATTACACGTTAATTATTTGACATTTCAGTATTTGTCTAAGAGTCAAATGTAGCCATTTATTATTGGTCTTTATTTTTTATCTTTTCATACAATGTTTCTCAGTGCAGGTGTGGAACCCCCAAGGCAGAGTCAACATAAGCAAAATAGAAAAAATCCAGAGAAGAGCAACCAAAATTGTACCATCACTTCAAAATCTCCCCTACGAAGAAAGACTAAAGAGACTGGACATTCCCAAACTTGAAGCCCGGAGAGAAATGGGAGACATGATTCAAGTCCACAAAATAATGAACAACCTAGAAAACATACAGACACTCACTTTTTCAAACCACAAACACAACAAGAACTGGCCACACAAAACAAATATACAAACAAAGGTGTAACAAAACACAAACCCAACACACATTCACACACAGAGTAGTAAACAAATGGAATTCACTACCAGAACACACAGTGAATGCTACATCCACAAAAGCATTCAAGAACAAATACGACAAACATACAACACAGATGAATATGGAGGCGGGCAATAGGATCTATGTAGATCAGTAGTAAATCCCGTGGATCTTATTGGTAAGTCTAATATTTCTGTAACTTACCGATGAAATGCTATGCTGTCATATGTGGTAGTTATCAAGTTGAAGCCATCAGTAGAACAGGTAGATAAACACAAATATAAAGTTGTTGGTGGTGTTTTAGGGCTGTGACGATCTATTAGACCCTATTCGCCCTAAATATATTAAAGTTCAGTGAGAGGCGCGTGTCCCGTCAGCTGAGTATGTTTTGAGAAGAAGAAGAAGAAGAACTTACCTTTGAATACCTGATCTTGATCTTGATCTTGATGTCATAGGAGGTCTGAGTTGCCACAAACCATTGAATCGGCAGCACCTGTGAAAAGAAAACACACACAAAAAATAAAAAATAAACAGCAGACCGTCTATCATTTTTCCACATTTGTTTCCCCATTTGCTATCACTTAGAGTCCACATGTATACCTTTCTTGCTAGTCTTGTTTCATTCATTCTCTCTAATCTCACTTTATATCTCAGTGTTGCTTTCATCTGCCTTTCCCTAAAAGTGCTCCACCGCATATCCCCTCTCAGTGCTTCTACTGCTGCATACCTAGGTGCATTCAGAGCCATTCTAGCTACCTTGTTTTGTCCCACCTCTAACTTTTCTATCTCACTCTCATTCCAAGCCATCACATCCATACCATACATGATACTTGGGACAACCACACTCTTCCACACTTCCCTCAGTACCTCATCATACTTGCATGCTCTCATTCTTGCTGCACTCCCTAGGCGACCTACCCATTGATTCGTCATACTTATCTTTTCATTCTTTGCTCTCTCACATCCATCTGTACTCATCCACACTCCTAAGTACTTGTATTCTTTAGTCTGGTGCAACGCCTTTTCATCTAACATCCAGGTGGTATTACACTCATTCTCTGACCTATTGACTACCATTATCTTACTCTTCTTACTACTGAAGCTCACTCCAAAGTCTCTTCCATACCCTCTTATCACATCTAAAACACTTTGTAGTTCTTCTGCCGACTCACTCATAACAACCACATCATCCGCATACAGTAACATGCATATCTTATCCTCTCCAACTTTCACTCCCACATTCATTCTTCTTATCGTGGCAGCTAGCTCTTCAGTATATAAACTAAATAGAGTTGGTGAGAGGATACATCCTTGTCTAATACCTCTTTCGCTCTTCACCCAGTCTGTCTCAAGGTTACCTAATATATACTTAGTTTTTGTACCAACATACATACTTCTAACTATGTTTAATATCTTCTCACTTAACCCAATTTTCTCTAAAACATTACATAACCTACTTCTGTTAACTCTATCATATTGTAACTACCCTCCTTATTTGCTAGCAGGAGGGGAAGTAAGGGGGTGGTAGCTTGGGCTGGCAGGAACACAAAGAAACACAGAGCAGGCTCAGTACTAGTTCACTATTCACTTATCCAGACTAGGCCATTACAGACACGACACACACAGCCATTATCGGCTCCCACATGACCACGTCACAAACACAGCGGCCGCGTAAACCCGCTCCCATACAGTTCTGGTCACTTCCTTTACACCCCAGGGTCGTCACAGGCAAACCCAACGTCCTCCAATAGTCTCAAGGCACTCTTCCTTCGGACAAACACGCCGGCTTGGTGGTAGTATAATAAATCCAGGTAGTGGGGAACAGAGCGAGCAGGGCCACCACTAGTCAAGGCGAAGGCTGAATGCGGTCTCTCCTACCGCGCCATCCACCTACCCACAACACCCCCACTGTCACCTCACCAAACCCGGTCTGGGAGACTACGGGCCTACGTAACACTATCCCTCCCTACAAGTCAGTCGCCCCGACTGTCACAATACCAACAAACACAACACAAGTACTAAGTAACAAAACTTATTTACACACATACAAAAAAACCAGACAACACCCACTTATAGAAGTACAAGAGTTTTATTTATAATGTCCTCCTCCATGCTCACTGCCACGTCGTATTAGTCCCCTGTTTCCACCTGGAAGTCTTGGAACCGGCGCGGTAGCATCCTACGCCGCTGTGGCCGCGGCGTCCTTGTAGAGACACCTCCCGCCTCAACTTGAGCCTCCTTGTCAACACTGTCCGCGACGCTTGCGAGCCCGTCCTCTTCCTCGTGCGACCCGACCGCCTCCTCATTGCTCTCCGCTGGCACAGGAGACACGGGGTCCACCCTGCTAGTTCTCCAGGCGTATTTGCCAGGGCTATAATACCGCCATAGCCGATCGCTGTGAACGACCTTGGGCTTGCTGCAAGGGTCGAGGAGAATACGGTAGGTGACGTCAGACACACGCTCCACTACCGTATATGGGCACTCCCACGGACTCTGCAGCTTCGGAGATACTCCCTTGCGTCGTCGAGGATTGTAGAACCAAACACGCGCACCCTCAACAAATCCTTGTTCCTTCAGGCTCCGGTCGTACTGCCTCTTCATGGCCTCCCCCGCGAGCTTCAGGTGACTTCGCACCTGGTGGTGCAGTTCCGTCAGGCGTTCCTGCAGATCCACTGCATACTCCTATGTCACTGTGGGCAGCTCCTCATCGGGTGGCCGACCTGTAGCGAGATCCACTGGAAGGCGAATCTCTCGTCCCAGCATCAACCGCGCCGGCGTGTACTGGGTAACCTCGTGCTCTGCTGACCGGTATGCCATTAGCATCAGGGGAAGCTTCCTGTCCCAGCTAGCCTGGCTTTCTTGACAGCATGTGGCTAGCTCCTGCACGAGAGTTCGGTTGAACCGCTCCACCAGTCCATCACTCTGGGGGCGTAGGGGGGTAGTCTTGGTCTTTCTTACTCCCAGAAGTTTGCAGCACTCCTGAAACACCTCGGACTCGAACTCCCGACCCTGGTCCGAGTGCAGCTCCGCCGGTACACCGAATCGGGAAAAGAGCTGCTCCACCAGTACCTCAGCTACCGTGTTGGTTTCGTGGTTAGCGAGCGCGTAAGCTTCCGACCACTTGGTAAAGTAGTTTATCGCTACACAAAGGAAACGGTTGCCAGCTGCGGTGGTAGGGAGTGGGCCCACGATGTCTACTGCCACTCGCTCCATGGGCGCCCCAACTTGGTAGAGTTGCAGGGGAGCGCGATGGCGGCGGAGGGAGCCTTTCCTGGCGCAACAGATGTTACAAGCACGACACCACTCCTCCACGTCCTTGCGTAGGCCCACCCAGTAGTAACGTTGGCGCAGCCGACTCAACGTCTTTCGGACTCCTAGATGGCCACCGACAACTCCGCCATGCGCCTCCTGCATCAGATCAACCCGCAGTGCCTTGGGAACCACAGTCTGCCGGAAACCAACCTTGCCGTCCTTCAGCACCCATTTCTTCACCAGCACTCCTCCGATAAGCCTGAGGGCGTCCCACTGCTCCCAGTAGTGCTTCGTAGCAGGGCTGGTGGCAGCAACCTTCTCCCATGGTGGCCTCTCTGCGCTCGCTTCCAACCATTCCATCACAGGACCAATGTCCGGGTCAACAAGCTGAGCCTCCAGCCAACGTGCATCAGCCTCTGCATCTACAACATGCACGGTCATCCTCTTGCTGATCACAGGATCCATGCGGCTACAGTGGGAACATTCTGGTGCACACGGGCGCCGGCTCAAGCTGTCAGCATTGTTGTGCACTCTTCCTGGGTGGTGTTCCATCTGGTAGTGGTACTGCTCCAGTCTTCCCAGCCATCGCGCTGGCTGTCCCTCGGGGTTCTTCAGAGTCTTCAGCCAGCGTAGCGCTGCGTGGTCGGTGCGCACGGTGAACTCCGCCTCGTACAGGTAATGATGGAAGTGGTCCACAGCCTTGACTATTGCCAGCAGCTTCTTACGCGTCACGCAATAGTTCTTCTCCGGAGGGCTGAACTTCTGACTGTAGTAGGCAACCACTCTCTCCTGTCCTGATTGCAACTGAGAGCACAGCGCCGACACCTTCCGTCCTGGCGTCGCAATCCAGGGTGTACGGACAGCTGGGGTCAGGGTAAGGCAGCATCGGTGCCTCTACCAGGGCCTCCTTCAGTCGGTCAAAGGCTGCCTGGCATAAGTCGTCCCAGCAGAACAACGCACCCTTGCGGGTCAGATGGTGAAGAGGAGCAGGTGGCAAAACCCTGGACGAACCTTCTGTAGTACGTACAGAAACCCAAGAAGCTCCTTACTTCCTTCACCGTCTTCGGTACCGGCCACTCCTTAACTGCAGCCACCTTTTGAGGGTCTGCCTTCACCCCATCTTGTCCAACGATATGCCCCAAGAACGGCACTTCACGCTGGAACAACACACACTTCTTGGGGTTCAGTTTCAGGTTGGTGGCACGAAAACGCTGTAGCACCACCTCCAGGCACTCCAGTTCTTCCATGAACGTTGAACCAAACACGATGACGTCGTCCAAGTAGATGAGAGCTGTCCTCCAATGCAGACCGTCAAGCACCCGCTCCATCAATCGCTCGAAAGTTGCCGGGGCGTTACAAAGCCCAAAGCTCATGACCTTGAATTGCCACAGGCCACGTCCATAGGAGAATGCCGTTTTCTCCTTATCCTCTTCGGCCATTTCCACCTGATGGTAGCCGGACTTAAGGTCCAGGGTAGAGAACCACTCTGCGCCCGCCAACGCGTCCAGGGTGTCGTCTACACGCGGCAGAAGATAAGAGTCCTTAACTGTCACGGTGTTCAGGCCCCTGTAGTCAACACAGCACCTCGTCGTGCCATCTTTCTTCCTCACTAGAACCACAGCCGACGACCAGGGACTCTGAGACTTTTCCACGACATCCTGTGCGATAAGTTCGTCCACCGCAGTCTCCATTTCCTGTCGCATGGCGGGGGCGATTCTCCTGGGTGGCTGCTTGATGGGCGGGATATTGCGGGTGTTGATGTGGTGCTTCACCAAGGCGGTGCGCCCCAGGTCCGAGTCTCCCGCAGAGAACACATCTGCGTAGGAGCGAAGCAGTACTTCCAGGTGCGCCGCCTGCCTGGGATCCAAACACGCGGTACTCCTGTGCAACAAATCCCTCATATGGCCCGGCACACCACCATCAACATGCTGCCCTTGCTGCACCGAGCTTGACACTGCGCGCACTCGCTCTACCTCCTTACAGGAGCCTATCGCAGTCCCTTTAGGAAGAAGTTTCTCCCTTTCCGTCACATTGGCCACTAACACAACAACCTCCCTCTCGTCTGGCGGCACAAGAGTACATCCGACAGCCAAGCCCTCACGCAGTGGTCGGGACAGCGACGGCTCCACTAGCCCACCGTCCTGTCTCATCCTCCGGCTGAGCCGGCACCGCACCTCGGTCTCTGACCAGGGGGGAACACGCACCACCGTTGCTGCTACCACTTCGGCACACTTACCGTCCTCCAGCAGGGACATCCTCTCGTCGCGAACACTCATCGTCATGTTCCCAAAGTTCAGACAGGCTCTACTCTTCTTTAGGTAGTCCAAGCCGAGAAGACAGGGGTCGTCAATACTTGCCACATAAACCGGCATTTCTTCTTCCTTACTTCCTATTCCTATCTTCACCTCCACAGGTCCCCGTAACTTCGTACAGTGGCCAGTTACGCCGCACAGTTATTGTGTCGCCAGGGGAAGGTCTTGCGCTGCCATCACATCCATGCTGACAAATGTTCTTTCCGCCCCTGAATCCACAGTTAGGAAGTGTGGCTCGCCGTTGACCGTGCCCTCAACCTGCACAACGTGTGGTGTCGTGGACTGGCACTTTACCGAGAGTGGGACCGCGGTGGTGCTGGCTGGGAGCGGGCCCGAGTCCCCAGCCCGCTGTCGTTTCCCGGCGACACAGGAGTGGCCACGGGCTTGTGCTGCGGGCATGTGTTGGAGTAATGGCCTAGCTGGCCACAACCCCAGCAGGAAGGCTGGAACTCGTACTGCCTCCCTCTCTCCTGAAAGCGGCACAACTCAGGGCAGTCCCTCTTCATGTGTCCTTGTTGCTCACACTCCCAGCAGTTCCCCGTAAACCCGCCCGTCCTGGTACCTGGAGATTGTCTCCGCATGCTGCCCCTCCTGGCCCGAAACTCTTGCTCCCTGCTTGCTGCTCGATACATGACGCCACTGGACGCCACGAACGACTCGAGTTCGAGAGCTCGAGCCAGCGCCTCCTGCAGGTCGGCAGGGTGTGCCTGCTTGACATACACCTGGAGTTGAGGATCTCCAAGGGCGTCAACAAATTGATCCTTCAGGAGCAGCGATGTCATCATCTCCGGGGCGTTTGGATACGCCCTCTTCACCAGGCGCTCTAGCTCCTGAACTGGCTGTAGGGGCTCTCCTCGCCCCCTCATCCTGGCACGGAACCTGGCCCGAAACGCCTCCGCCTGGTGCTTGTGTCCATACCTCCGTTCCAGGGCTGCCATCACACAGTCGTAAGAAGTGCGTTGCTGCGACGTCAATTGGCTCAGCACCTCTATCGCCGCGCCCTTCAAAGAGGACGCCAACTGCACTGCACGTTCCCTTGAGTTCCAGGCCTGAGCCTCCGCCAGAAGCTCGAACTGGGCATGGTAGGCGTCCCAAGGTACACTTCCATCATATTCCTGAGGCTTGCGGCGGCAAGCAAAAGGATAAGATGTAGCCGGAGGAGAGGCTGGTGCGCCACAGTGGCCCAGCGCAGCGGCACCACCACATGCCTGCCACACACCCTCCGCAGCCAAACTGTGCTGGCTACCAGTGTTGCTAGCTTCATCCTCCATACCAATCGGCCTCTCTTCCGTCGTACAAACAGGGTACGGTGCCCCGTCCAACACTACAGACGGATCAGCTGCCGGTAAGCGCGCCTCCAGGCATCCTATACGCTGTTCCACTTCTTGACTCAAGCGTGACACTTCTTCCTCCATTTCCTTCATCACCTCACGACAACTTTCTCGAGTAAACTGTTTTAGCTCCTCTTTCCAACTCAACAGCTGCAGCTGTACGTTCCGCACTGCACGGCCCGTCTCCGCCTGTTCAGCCTGTCCAGCCTGCATAGCAGCCTGCATGTCAGCCTGTCCGGCCTGCATAGCAGCCTGCATAGCTGCCTGCATAGCAGCCTGCATCTCAGCCTGTCCTGCCTGCAGTTCCGCCTTTACTTTAGCCCATAGTGACTGAACCTCACCAGCTCCCTCATTCTCTGTGTCAGACATCGTCCCTGGCTCAGCCTGAGTACCGTGTACACTGAGCACTGCACGCCACTAGCCACACTCACCCAAGAGACACCTAGCACGGCCTCTTACTAACTGCCGGGCAACAGTTATCCCACTTCTGACACCAATGTAACTACCCTTCTTATTTGCTGGCAGGAGGGGAAGTAAAGGGGTGGTAGCTTGGGCTGGCAGGAACACAAAGAAACACAGAGCAGGCTTAGTACTAGTTCACTATTCACTTATCCAGACTAGGCCATTACAGACACGACACACACAGCCATTACCGGCTCCCACATGACCACGTCACAAACACAGCGGCCGCGTAAACCCGCTCCCATACAGTTCTGGTCACTTCCTTTACATCCCAAGGCCGTCACAGGCAAACCCAACGTCCTCCAATAGTCTCAAGGCACTCTTCCTTCGGACAAACACGCCGGCTTGGTGGTAGTATAATAAATCCAGGTAGTGGGGAACAGAGCGAGCAGGGCCACCACTAGTCAAGGCGAAGGCTGAATGCGGTCTCTCCTACCGCGCCATCCACCTACCTACAACACCCTCACTGCCACCTCACTAAACCCGGTCTGGGGGACTACGGACCTACGTAACAATATGCTTTCTCTATATCTAGGAAGCACACATACAGTTTTCTACCCTCTTTCTTTTTCCTTTCAATCAGTTAATTCACAACAAACATATTATCTTCCGCTCTTCTGTCTACACAGAACCCATTTTGTTCTTCATCTAACACCCTAATCCTCTCAACCCACTTACACAATCTTTCATTCAGCACAGCACTAAACACTTTCCCTACTGTATTTCCAGCGATATTGGCCTATAATTCTTAATCTCACTCTTACTCTTATGACCTCCTTTATGAATAAGTGTCACACTGCATTCGTTCTAGTCACTCGGCACTCGCTCCTCTTCCCACACTCTGTTAAAAAAGTCAGTCATCCAGTCAATCACCACTTCCCCTCCATATTTATACAGCTCATAAGGGATATCATCTAATCCTGCAGCCTTTCCATTCTTCTGCTTCTTTACACACTTCTCAACCTCTTCCCTATGTCGTGCTTTGAGGAGGGGAGCTGGATCAGAGGCACGATATTTATTTAAATGCTTGTATTGATTGATTAATTTTACTTTCACTTCACTGCTGAAGGACCACCAGTGTGGTGCCGTGTCATTAAATTAACTTTTAATGGGGAACTCTTATGGCAATTAACAAGATATTTACTTTGATTAATTATATTTATTAATGGTCCCTGATGTTGGTTATTTCCCTGAATATTAAAAAAAGAAAGCTGCCACCACCCCCAAAGGTTTAATGAGAATTAGGGGATTCTCAGGGAATTTAGTTTCTTCCTAAAGGGAAGTTAAAATATTCGAAAGAGAAAATAATTACTACCAGGGAAATATATGCGACCAATGAAAAGAAAAGGGAACTAATTTAACAATTTAGTTAGTTGGTAGAGTGGACTGAGTTTCAATGAGGCACTTGAGTATGTGGATTTGTTTCATATCCTTTTTCAAGAGTGTTGAGCACTTCCCTATACTTACCTTACCACACCAACGGAGGTTATTATAACACGAAATCACTTCCTCAGATTTTACTTGAGTTATTTATTTACTGTATACTTTGAATATCACAGGCTGATCATTGAGTCTTAGAAACACAGCTTAGTTATAGTATCAGACAACTTAATGGTTCATGGCAGAGATAACCTTCCTCAAAAAAGAAAATAAATACACAGAGTTGGCAATACTTATCTCACCCCGAGATACCAAACTCTTCACACATTACAAGTTATACCCTTGACTCCCTTCCCTGAAAAATATCACCTTAAAAAAAAATGTTATAATTTTGTAACTGGGCCTGAGAACAGTTAAAGAACCTTTTCTCAGGGGATTCCGAAATTAAGGTGATCTCATTGTTTCTGGTTATGCAGACATAGTATAATTCTTCCTCACTAAGTAGGAATACGCGATTCCTACTCCTGAATAAATGGGCTGGGTCTATCAGACCGTCCTACGTGACACATAGTTCCCTAAGGCTTAACTCGAAGATTTGGCATTGGCTTTCTAGCCGTACATTTAACTACAAGACAAGAGAAAGCAAATGAGAAATTGGTGTAAAATGTCGTGGAGGCATCCTTTCCCTGTTGACGTTACCAAAAGTTGAATCTGAGTCAGTATAATTCACTTCCTTAACTCAGAAGTTAATACACAGTCACAATAACATAGAAATTACCATGAAAAATATATATTGTACACCATGAAATATTATTTTCTTGGGGGGACAACAGGAGGCCATGCGGTTTTGAAACCACGTTGTCCTTCTTTAAGAGAAGGAAATTGGTATTATCCACTTATAATCGATCTCAATAGAGATTTACATATATTGTCAGGCTACTGGGGAAGATTATGGACTATATAATAATGGTGAGAGGCATTGAATTTCACAAATATTGAGGAATTTCGAGAGCGATGTCACTCACCTGTTGACGTTACCAAAAGTTGAATCTGAGTGACGCTCTCTGGGAAAAAGGCGGGAGATGAGAATGGGGAAGGGGGGTTTTCGAGAATATTCCTCCTTTGATCTTATTATTAATTGACTATTGAGACATGAAATGGTTATCAGCTCGACAGGCCCTGGGGCGTGATCGCCTCACATGATGCAATATTACATCATTCTTAACAAAGGTTTGTGAGAAGATAACTAAGTAGGCTAATTATATTAGACTATGGAGAGCATTTTGACAAGTTAATGACTATTAATAGTGATTAGATTATGATATTAATTTCTTTCCATAGAAAACTGTCTTGTGGGGGGGGATGACTGCATAGGATTTGAAAGTTTGGAGGAACAATTCCAATATAAACATTAATATAAACATATAGTATAAAATTATGAATGATACGTGAGTAAAAACATTTATATAATGCAGTATCACCTTGGGAATACAGGATCTAAGGGGCATAACTAAAACAAAAAGGTACATTCAGTAAGGCCTATTTGAGATCAAATTGGAGGCATCACACCTACTAATCCTTTCATTCAACTCATTCGCATCTTTCCTTTCCAGAGACACACACCCTTCTCTCACATCAAAGGCTTCTTCTACCCCTTCTATTTCTTCCCAAAACTTTTTAACTGCCTCCTTCATTTTTTCTTTTTCTGTGATAACTTCACCATTCACTTTCAGACTTTCCACACTCTCACTTTCAGACATTTTCTCACCTCTCAGAAATCTATACCATTCACGTCCACCCTCCAGTCCTTTCTCTGGATCACACTCTTTTCACTCTTACCTTTGGCACTCATTATCTTTTTCTTTGTCAGTCACTGTTGATTCACATGTGCTTCCCATGCATTCTGATACTCATTCGCAGCTTCATCACTTTCACGCCTCTTTTTTCTCAACCGCCTACAGTGTTTATTCAGTCTTTCGTTCCCTTTTAGCATTGCAAATATCTTCATTCCACCATGACTTACTCGTTCTCCTTCTACCACTGATTCTCACAGTCCCTATTTGTCTCTCGGCAGCACCTCTTACATTCTCTAACAGCTTTTTATTCATATCATCCACATCATGCATACTCTCAATCTCCCAGTCTCTTTCACTTAGATCCACCTGGAAGTTCTCCCATCCCACATCCCTCAGTCTCCACTTTTTCTTGGTGTTCTTTCTTTCCTTTTTATTCCTTCCACTCAGCATACATTCCACTACAAGCATATTGTGGTCTGACACAATGTCAATCATACCGTCTTCATCTATCCACATACGTGATACACTCTCTCGCATTCTTCCATTCACCAACATGTAGTCAATTGCAGACTCCTGGTTTCTTGCATTCCATGTCACACGCCCCTCTGCTAGGGTCTCATTCAGGTTTTCCAGGTTCATCTCACTCACAAACTCTACCATCATCTCACCATTCTCATTCACCCGTTCGCTTAGCATACCTGTGTGGCCATTCATGTCTCCCATAATAAGCACTCTCTCACCTGCATTCTCTCACAAACTTTCTCAGAATACTATACTTTCTACTGTTTTCTCTGTGAGCTCTTTCACTCTGAACTGTCATATACACCACGGCAATTATCATTCTTTCAGACTTTCCACAATGGTTCATGCATTCCACTCTCACAGCTAGAATATCTTCACTACATTCACTCTCTCCTACACCCATTTCTTCTACTTTTAAGTTCTCATCTTTTCTGTGGAGGAAAGCTACGCCTCCTCCCCGTCTTTCCTGTTTCTTCCGTCCCTTTCCAATCATCACGTACGCACTATCATCCATTCTCACATCATCCCTTAGCTGCGTCTCTGTAAGCCCTACCTCATCAAAACGCCATTCATCCAGCTCCTTGCACACATCCTCATACTTTCCCTGTTCCCAACCTTTCACATTCATACACCCGACTCTCATACAATCACTCATACATTTACTACTCACCCGGTCGGAGACTTCTTCATCTTGGGTGTTACCTGTTGTGATGGTTGTTATTTATCCCACCACAGCGGCACCATTTGTTACCCTGTTGTTGTGGTGGTAACGAGTGTTATGTGAGATTGTATAACACTTACCATGAGAGTAATGGTTTACTGAGATAGATCATGGCCCGAGCGGTTTAGCCAAATACGTGTACTTATATACAGTTTTACTTATAGTATAACATGATCAGTACACTGGCACACATAATAAGTCTCACTGCTTGTATTTGTATTCTGGGCAAGCAGGGTGATGCACATATAATAAGAGTATATCACAAGAGTCACTGTGGGCACTGTATCTCGTCACTTGGTTATAAGGTGAGGGTTGTGCAATATATCACTATCAGCGACAGTTTGTAGGGCACTCGTAATAACACGGTAATGTCAGTAATAACGGTAAGTCCATCAGTAATAACGGTCAAGTCGCGGATCACGGAGTGATCCGCGACTTGTAGCTGTGACTGCGTGGATATGTCTGACGGAGCCGGGCCAAGCTGGGCGCGGTGGAGCGGCATCGAGACGCTGAGGTCAGCAGCATTTCTCTAGGCGGCAGTAATGGCGCCTCACATTATAAAACACATTCGAGAACCTTCTATATACATACCTCTACAATTATAATAATAACATTAATTGCATAATACATTAGATATATAGGAATAGAAACATAAGTAATACTACCTGCCTACATGGGGTACATGGGTGAGCGCATCACACTTCCCATGTCACTCCCGACTCAGGAAGCGGAGTGACCCTGCCTGCACCCACTCGACGAGTCGTCGCCCATCCTGGCATTTCCTTCGTCGCTGAGGTGGACACCATTTCTTTCGTAGAAACGGTTGTTCCCCAGGACGCTGTCCAGGTCGATGAAGCTGATGTTTCCTTTCTTCTCCTTCATCCACTCAATCTTCATTTTGATCAGCTCCTCTTGAATTTTTTTGTTAGTTTGCTTCCTTACATCCTCATAGGTGTTGTCTTCCTTGGGTCGACGCATAACACCTATGACTGCCACCTTCATTTTCTTGGTCTCCACCGCTTTCACGGCTTCCACGACCAGTAGTAGTCAAAGTGCCAAAGTGGGGGTAAAATGGGGATAACCAAAGTGGGGGGGTAAAATGGGGGTAACCAAAGTGGGGGGGGATAAAATGGGGGGTCACCAAAGTGGGGGTAAAATGGGGGTAACCAAAGTGGGGGGGTAAAATGGGGGTCACCAAAGTGGGGGTAAAATGGTGGTAACCAAAGTGGGGGTGTAAAATGGGGGTAACCAAAGTTGGGGTGGTGGTAAAATGGGTGTAACCAAAGTGGGGGGGACATCCTCTTCTTACACACACACACACACACACACACACACACACACACACACACACACACACACACACACACACACACACACACACACACACACCTGTTTCCTCCTCTTCCCATCTGATCTTGAAGTTTGATTAATGGACCTTGGGGGTCCCCGCGGTGATCCGGTATCGCTAATGGCCTTTGGGGGATTCCGCTTGTTTTCAAGGAGTGTGTGTGTGTGTGTGTGTGTGTGTGTGTGTGTGTGTGTGTGTGTGTGTGTGGTGAGCGGAATTGGGAGATATAAAGACGAACGCACTGATATAGTCATCTTTAACGAGACTTGGGGGTCCCCCCCGCAGTGATCCGGTATCGCTAATGACCTTTGAGATGACCTTTGGGGGATTCCACTTGTTTTCAAGGAGTGTGTGTGTGTGTGTGTGTGTGTGTGTGTGTGTGTGTGTGTGTGTGTGTGTGTGTGTGTGTGTGTGTGTGTATGTGTGTGTGTGTGTGTGTGTGTGTGTGTGTGTGTGTGTGTGTGTCCTGTGCACACATTGTGATATATAAGCATCGTGCTTTAACAATTACCATCATTCATAGAATGTCCGCTATGGCAGAGACTTATTCAGAGAATCTTCTTGATATTTTCCAACACCCGGCACGTATAATAGTTGCAGGATATAGCAACTCTGGAAAATCGGAACTTGTGCGGAGGCTTATAGTGAAGTACCATGAGAAGTTCAAAAAGATTGTTATATGTGGTTTAACGTCTCATCCACTTCAAAGAAACAAAGAAATATGGTCTAAAGTTATGGTGTCATCTGAAATAATTGATCCAATTGCTAACGAGGATACTTTTGATGAGAGAGGAACATTGTATGTGCTTGATGATATTTTCATTGATGCTGTAAAGAACAAAACTGTGGTTGATGCATTTACCCGTGGACGGCACAACAAAATTTCGTGTGTGTTTGTCACTCAAAATTTATATATGGGGGGAAAGCATGCAAGGAATATTAGCCTGAACTGTTCTCATTTTCTCTTGTTAAGACAACGCGATTTATCTCAAATTCACTGTCTGGGTAGACAAATATTTGGAAAAGAGAAGGCAAACCAATTTGTAGATATATATAAATATGCTGTATATTCTCGGTCTTATGGATATCTTCTTGTTGATTTGGGTATAAATACCCCCGAATCCCTGCAATTTCGCTCAAACATTGTCGGAGAACCCCCCGGTGAACGTGTATTCCAATGGTGAACTCAGAGAAGAAGGATCTCTTACATGTGCTCTACTCCCAACATGACGAGCCCTATGGTTTAAGCTCTCGGGAGAAATTATGGGAGAAAGCAAAAAGTATAAACCCAACAATAACACAGGATGATGTATTCAACTTTCTGAGAACCAATAAAACATATACTCTGCATAAGCTACAGAATAAAAAATTTCCCCGGCAAAAGATAATAGCCTCAAAACTAAAAGTAATCATGGCCGCAGATTTAGCAGACGTAAGACATATAAAAAAGGAAAATAATAGCATTGGCTACTTGTTGGTATGCATAGACGTGTTTTCTAGATATATGCAAGTTGTCCCATGTCGAATAAAGACGCAAATACGATGCTCGGGGCCATTAAAAAAGTGGTGAAAAATAAAAATTCTGAAGGCTTACGAAGATTAAACACAGACCTTGGCGCGGAGTTCTGGAACCGAAAAGTAAAAAACTATTTATGTTCCCGGGGCGTTAAGTTGTACACTGTGTACTCCAATGAGATAAAAAGTTCTTTGGCAGAAAGAGCAATTCGTACTCTGAAAGAACGTATCTACAGGTTCATCACATCTCAAAATTCTTCTAGATATATTGATGAGCTGCAAAACATGGTCAGTGCCTACAACCACTCACCCCATTCTGGTCTGAAGAACAAACAAACTCCCTTTGCTATTCATAACTTAAAAGACACGTCAACAATCAAACGCCAATTCCACGCAATGTATAAAAACCCGAATCAACCAGCTTCATCCATCAGTCCTCCACTGGCTGTCGGAGAAATAGTTCGTCTTGTTGGTAGTGTTCGTTCCTCTGCATTCCATAAAGGATACACACAACAAAATACTCACGAGCTTTTTCGCATAAAATCAGTTAAACACAAGAACCATCCAAGAACTTACCTCTTAGAAGATTTGGCTGGAGAACTTATACAAGGGATATTCTATGCACCAGAGCTCGTCTTAAGTGCCCTACCCGAATCATATGATATTAAAATTCTGCGTTCACGAAAAATCAAAGGAAAAAAACAGTATTTTGTATCGTGGCTGGGATATCCCACTTCATTCAACAACTGGATTGACGCTAATGACATTGTAGAAAATGCGTAAAAAGACAGCGCTCCTCAGTGCACACAAAAACTTTGTTTTGCTTTTGAAGAAATTAAAACTAAAAGATAGAAATCGAGTTATTAAGCAAGCAGCTCAAGAACAACTTAACTGCATATCAGAAATATTTTCAAATTTTTTAAAGAAGCGTCTTACTCTCAGTAATAAAGTTATCAAGAAATTACGCGACTATCGGGAAGACATACGTGCCATAGCTCGAAAGAAAACTCCTCTCCATAAGAAAAGACTTATATTGACATCGAGACGGGGTGGTAATATATTAGGTGCTATATTACCCATTGCCGCTTCCTTAATCGGAAAAATATTTGGATGATGCGCACGTACTACCTTCTCCCCGAGTCTACTGCTGAGCGTGTCTTAACTGGTATTAAGCCTAAATATGCGAACCCCGCGAATCCAGAGGAGTCAGTGGGCAATCATGTTTCAACCCGCAGCCACTCCACGCGCTGATCGGTGAACATGTACCAACGAGCAGCAGCACCCCCGTGGCGTCGCCCCATGGTGCAACATCGAGTGTCCCTACGGGAATGAACCTGCCACCTCGCTCCATGAAAAAGAAAATATCGCGATCTGGTGTGTACTTGACCACAAAGCCACCACCCGTGCAACTTAGAGTCACAGGAATTAAGGAGAAGAAGATTTCCTCCAATCCTGAAATAAGTAATTTAATACCTCTGTATGTTAAAAGTATCAATGTGCCATATGTCAACATGCTGCTAGAACGAATAAAAGACAATCCCACTGTAAAATGGGATAGCAGAGGTAACCTACTGTCTTCTGTTCGACCCTCCAATGTCTTGAACATGTTGAACTTACTCTCTAATTCAAGTCAAAACCCAACAATTGCCGACATTGCCGTTATAAAACACATTGTGAACGCCACTGGTATATTAGCAAGCGAAATAAGAAATTCACGCGTGCGACAGAAGATTCAGGGATCTGGTTTCACCAAACAGTCGTCGTTGGCAACTTACGGATGGGTTCCATATTAAACCAGCTTGCCCAGCGCGATAAGACAGTCCTACATTGTGATTCAAGAAAGAAACAGAACCATGGACGTGGTGGATACAGAACCGCGTTGGATGCGTTGCTTATACAGAGGAAGTGGCAACCCCATGGGTATGGAGGGAGAAACACCCGAGTTGACGATAAACACGTTCGAACATGGGGGGCTCTCGGGTGGGCTTATAAGAACCAGCAGACTGGATGAAGGGACACTACTCGCCCCTCGCTACCAGAAGCAGCGCTACTACTCATCGCTCGGCTGTATATCAGAGGACATCATGTCGGACGCCTATGTGTTTAACTACAAAGACGGTTCTCCTGGTGATGGTGTTTACCACAACAACAAGACTGTCATCGTTTCTTCCCTCAACTGCACTTCCTGCCACGAAAAGAGGGGATTTAATGGACTCCTACATGAGCTATATCCACACAGTAATCTGTATCACGAAAGAAGCCCGATCTATCAGATGAACAGGTGTCGCTGGGAAGATCGCGGCGTTCCTGGTAGTCTCCATATTCGCCATCCGCCGAGTGAAAATCTTCCCTATGTGGCGTGTATCCTAACCCAATATGCCCCCGGTCGTGAACTGGTAAATAATCCTATAAACCAGGGATATCTTCAATCATCAAGAGATCAGAATTTCGTTCGAGGGTTAAAGGAAGACACTTATGATAACCGCCTCTGTTGGTTTAAAGAGTCCATAAAAAAACTGGTACAATGGTTGATTAAAAGCAACATTACACGTGTTGTCTTCCCCTATAATATTGCAAGTGCTGGAATTCCTTACGTGCTGTGAAAAGCTGACTACCAACCACATCTTCAAGAAGCCGTTGCTGAGCTCCAACTGTATAATATATCATGCATCATCCTGGACAGATGGTGGGCCCACGATGAACCAGAAACAAAGGTAAATCAATCTCCCGAGGTAACCAAGAAAAGAAAACTGGCGAATACAGAGGACGATGCTGGGACAGGCGACTGGAAAAGGAAACTGGACGATGCTGGGAACTATGCTGTAGACAACGTGGACCCTAAATAGCTCTAGTTTCAGACAATTTTCCAATAACTTTGTATATTACTGTATGTTAGAATATGTTAATAAATAACAATGTAAGGATGTGTAGTATGATTTACCTTCAGCATATAATTGGCATCTCACCCTGTCCGCCTCTATATTATGAAAGAATTCTAATATTTTTGCTAGTGTTTTGCTTGCTCTTAATGGAGTCACATCATATATACGTTACCAGCACCGCGGATGGGGAAATATACCCCAACACCAGCACGAGCTTTACTAATAACATACAAACCCTAACATTAGACAAGGACTTGGAATATGAAGTCGGTCTGTTGAACGTGTTGCTTCCACGTCAATATTACATTGTTAAACCCGGTGAACGAGAGTGCTGCGTACATCTGGAATATGGTATAAAACCAACACCACAGTC
Organism: Cancer borealis; assembly: GCA_036785275.1. Classification (NCBI taxonomy): domain Eukaryota; kingdom Metazoa; phylum Arthropoda; class Malacostraca; order Decapoda; family Cancridae; genus Cancer; species Cancer borealis. Next base: position 35,553 of record JAXIVD010003276.1, read on the forward strand.
AACGGTTATTGAAAGGCATACACTGTCGAGGTCTATTGATGTTAATATCTTAAGTAATGATACTGGGTATTTGGTGTTATGTGTCAACAATATGATAACGACATTGTTAAAGGAGATGTTCGATGGGGACAAACACCATTTATTGTCGTATTTTAAAGAAGTTCTTGCAGTCACCCCAACAAATGATCATTTAAGTTTGTTCTGCTACAATGGTTATCATCCAAGAGTTGCATTTATTAAAGTTTCCTTTGACGCACGGCTGGCCCAGGTTCTTGGTTTTGTCCCTAATATAGGTTATGATTTGTTTTCTTCCTTGGTTGTACATGACGAACCTGAACCCCCTCCTCTTGTTCCACAATTGGGTCATGCCCCCTTGATGAAAAATGGCGATGTACAGTGTGTTCTCATTTACACCGACCATGTCAATGCCTCTAGGTACGCTGGAAAAAATTTAAATATTCTTGATGTCTTTTCACTCTCCGGAGGACTAACAAAAGGCGTGCATCCAACTATATATAAACCCCTTAAATCCAAAGTAATTGATTCTATTTCCATTAAACTTACAGATCAAAAAGGTCGTTCTATGTATTTCGAAGAAGGATACCCTGTTATATGTTTACTTCATATTCGGTCGCGTTGAATCTTTGACTACTGCTGTATTAATAGGAATGTTGTCCATTTGACCAAGCAGTCTCCTTCTAGCCACCATGAGGGTTACATTCATTCCTCCTTCCGTAGCAGAATATCATACTTTGTTTTCGAATGGCAAACAAATAACTTCAAGAGGGAGTGGTATTGATGATATAGTCACACTTTCCTACGAACCAAGCTATCGCAGAGGCGGGGGTTTATTCTCAGTCTTAGCAGGACTTGCTAAAAGAGCCTTCCCTTTCCTGGTGAAAAATGACATTGTGCCTTCCGCTCGAACATTTGGTAACAATGTTCTAGACGATATTTCACAGGGAAGCAACTTGAAAAGCTCCATAAAAAAACATGGAATTAATTCCCTAAAGCAAGCCGCACTAAAACTGACCAGAGGAAGCGGGAAAAAGAAAGTCAAGCGTGTCGGGAGGAAAAGGTGCTATAAAAAGGACATCTTTACCGAGTTGTAATCATTGTTGTACTATCACCAGTATGGCGAGCATCTCAAGTGCGATTGGTGTTGGGAACCAGCATTCTCCCCTGGGTCAATATGCTGCTAGTGTCAGCGAATTGTTTCCCCGCCCCAACAAAATGAGATTATTGGAAACAACGATTGCCTCGCGTTATGACGCTGATGTTTTACCTACTAACCTTGGATTCAATATGAAATTATCCGATAAATATATAGATTTTCTCATTCCTGGAACTCTTGGTAGCTTGATTGATTTGGGAAAATTGGTTTTGCACACCTCATTACGCTTAACTATGGAAGACAATACTACTCCTGTCACAGATGATCAACATGTTGAATTTACAAATAATACAGCGCACAGTCTATTCAAATCTGTGCAATGTTTTTTGGGAGATGTATCTGTTGAAAATAATGTACTTTATGGGTACACGTCATACGTTAAAATGCTGAATACTTTGCCGCCCAACAAACTGAATACAATTGGAGCTAATGCTAATATTAACATCCCTGAGAATGGGTTTATTTCCAAAGTAACAACAGAATACTTTGACAATGCCAGTGCACAACACAAGACCATTCTGAAGCGGGTTAAGACACATGTCATACAACTCTGTTCCCCAATTCTTTTGGACATAACTTCTTTAGACAGTTACTTGCTCGACGGTATTTCGGTTAGACTCCGAATGGAACTATCTAGCAACGCATGGCTGCTAAATTCTCCATCTAATGGTGATAAAATTCGTCTGCATATAGATTCAGCCAAGCTCCTTTATACGCGAGTGTTTCCTTACCCTAATGCACTTCATGCTTTAAACGCGTCTCTCGCTGCCGGCAATCTTTTAAAATCGACATTTACCAAAACCCTCCTGAAAACCTATGTGTTAGCCAAAGACCAAACCATGGGAACGTACGATCAACCCTGGGGTAATGTTATTCCGGAAAAACTCTCGCTTATAATAACGAGTATGGAAGCTCATTCCGGTGACTACACGCTAAACCCATTGTATTTGAGCCATGGCGATATAAGTCAGATAAACCTGAGTGTTAACGGTCGAACCATGTATAATATTCCTAGTAAATTCCCTCATGATTATGCCGAGTTATACCATCGTACTTTAGATGCACTTGGTTTTCACAGCGACCACTTAATCGGAAAAGAAATTTTCGACAAGGGGGCAATGATTTGTACTTTTGATTTGCGGGCTGAAAACCTGAATGATAATTTGCCTGTTGAAATGAATGGAGGGCTAAGACTTAGCTTGAATCTAAGCAAGGGAGAAAACGAGAACCGTCTGTTGATACTGTTTGGTGAAACTGTGGGTATAATAACAGTTAACTCTGAGAGACGACTGCATTGTGATGTACGCGCTTGAAGCGGGTGTTGTGCGATGAACAACATGGAGATTGAAAGAGGATTGAGGGGGTGCATGGGAAAGCAGGCCTTGTTTTTAGGTGTGTTATTAGCAGACGAGGTCAAATCTATACCTCGATATAGAAAACCTGTAGTCTGCATTGTCAACACGCTACCAAGTTATTCTAAAAGGGAAATGGGACACTGGATTTGCCTTTACTATGAACCGGGCATGCTAGTGTTCTTAGATAGCTATGCTTTTGATCCGAAATTATACTCTGATTATTTTAAATATAACTATTACCCTGGGCTCAATATATATAACAATGCATTTCGGTTGCAAAGCACGCGGAGCGATGTGTGTGGGGCTTATGCCATGTACTTTGCATACAATGTTTCTCACTTGGGTGCAAGAGAAACTCTTGAAAAAATATGTATGGAGTTTTCCAAGACCGAATATTCGAAGAACGACGAACACGTGATGAGATTTGCTTACAGCAAGTTTTTAATGCCTGTATGCCATCAAACATTTAACACGTGTCCATAAAAAGTAAGTATAGTATATTACTTTGTCTTGTATTGAAGTATATTACATTCACTGCATAAATAATTCCTTTATCGGAAAGAGTTTGTATAACATGCTTAAATCGGAACTGACCCCACACAGGACCTCACCACTGCTGCCCCGAGCTGCCAGCCACCGCCGCGCATGATCTCGTCGCGTCGTGTCCTCGCATGCTGCCGGCCCCGCCGCGCATCATGTCCTCGCATGTTGTCGACGCAGCGCCGCCCGCCCGCCCGCCCGCCCGCCCGCGTGCTATCCTGTCACCACATGGTTATATTCTCCGCCAGCATTTTATATGCGAGCCAAAAGCGTTTCATCCACATGTAAATTCCAGTCGAATAAATTTAAAGACATATATTGTGTTTTTTTCATCTGTTTTTTATATGGGTCATAAAAAACCAATCAAACTCAGTGTTTTATTGGAAGTACATGTTCTTCATGTGTATTTTAAAAATATTATAATACCACAAACTCCAACAGTAGACCTATATACAACATATATTTACATATATTTAAAATAACAGGCAAATGCTTACAGACTAAACACCATGCACACACCAGTCCACATCATATATACAACAATTTATTCCGAGATTGACTCGTCTTCTAACGTGTAATCAAGAGGGGATTGATGCAAGCATTTGATTTATTTCTTCCTCTTCTGTGGCTGACATGAACATGTCATCGCCCACCCGTGTTTTCGATGGGAAATATCGCTCAGCCAACACATCCCTTTCTTCCCATAGCTCATATGTTTCTTCTTCCATTGCACTGTCATGTTGTCCATCCATTGCACTGGGCAGACTCACTTCTGTTACATCCCCTCCATCGCTTTCTTGGGGGGACAGTGTCATGATCTGTGCTTCCTCCCCCTCCTCTAGCCCAACAGAATTATCAGGATGACCGTAAGATCGTGACTCCAAGGCGCTAATGTAGTATCTTTTGTCCTCAACTATAGATATCCCTCTCTTCGGATATTTTACTGTACTCATTCGACTATTGCGCACTGTGAATCCCTGATAGTCAAAGACATATGTTTCCTTCTGGAATAGGGCGTCTTTGTATTGCTGATGGGTAATTTTCTTCTTTATGGACTTTGGAACACCCTTAGCTGAACTTACCCGATCATTGTCTGCCAGGACAATGGAATAGCACTTTGGTCTTACACCTACAAATTCAGCGATGACTCTTTCCCCAACTTCAGATTTTAATAGCCCGAGTTTTCCCTTGTTTTTTGTGGTGTACAAGGGATGCGAGGGGCTAAAGTTACTCGTGTCTAAATAGTTTTTGAGGGGCTCCTGTGAGTACTCTGTTAATAGATCAGGAGTTTCAATTTCTGTGATAAGGGAGTCGGTGTCACAATATACAAGTTTTACTCGATCCCCGTAATGTGCTTTCATGACATTGTAATAAAAATCATACAGTCGCAGTTTGGACAGCTCTAGGATATAGTAGCCAATGTAGTTTGGGTGATTCACATTTGAATATTTCTTATGGCGAACCACGGCTACATAGTCGTCATTGAGGGACATAGCACGTTTATAGTATGGACTGCGGGCCAGCTTCAAAAATTTGTTGTGATTGGTGACAATATCAACTTCTTGGTTATATTTGGCTGCGTTCATCAGGAATCGACCAAAAATACTGTTTGAAATGCACTTGATTGCATTTTTCTTGATGGGGCAAGTAGCTGTTTTGCGTGCTTCTATGTTATTCTGAATGAATTCTGCAAGAAAGCGTTCTTGTTTAAAGGTATATACAGCATGCACCTTTTTAACAACCAGACCTAGTTGAATAAGTAGCTTCAGGAGAGGCAGAGCAAAAAGCATTTTTTCCTGAGCAGCATGTGTCCCTATGAGCTTAAAGTTGTTACTCGGCACAGGACGGTTTTCTTCTTCATACCATGCACGTGTTTGGGGTGATATCACTTTTTTGGTGATGTTATGCTTTCTGATGATCAGTGGAAGGTCATCTGTTTTCTCAATGACTTCACGCGCGACAGCCACCGTATCACACATAATTAGATATCCAAAATCACCTTCGGTTGATTGATTGACCAGGCCCTTGTGCAGAAATGATTGCATTTCAGTATCATCTAATTTTCTCATATCCCCACATGGCAGCTTTTCTTGCATTACAGTAGGATAAAGACTGTTGAAGTCAAGATATGAAAGGTATGTGCTTCTTTCATGTTTTGCATCAAACTCGGGGTTCGTGTAGATGTTATTACCACGTGCAAAACGACGCACAACGCTTGTGTATCCCCCTCTCACATTATTTTGAATACAGTGATATATATCGGGGCTACTAAGTACTTCCAATTCTTTTTGTGTTTTTAACAGAAAAGAGTCATAGGCAAATCCGGGCAGGCTAACATAATTCGCAATATCCAGTCCCCATTGAGTTTTCAAGACCCCCCGCCATTCTAGGAACACATCGCACAGGAGACCAACATCTACTTTAACATATAGTAACACCTGTTTCCTCCTCTTCCCATCTGATCTTGAAGTTTGATTAATGGACCTTGGGGGTCCCCGCGGTGATCCGGTATCGCTAATGGCCTTTGGGGGATTCCGCTTGTTTTCAAGGAGTGTGTGTGTGTGTGTGTGTGTGTGTGTGTGTGTGTGTGTGTGTGTGTGTGTGTGTGTGTGTGTGTGTGTGTGTGGTGAGCGGAATTGGGAGATATAAAGACGAACGCACTGATATAGTCATCTTTAACGAGACTTGGGGGTCCCCCCGCAGTGATCCGGTATCGCTAATGACCTTTGGGATGACCTTTGGGGGATTCCACTTGTTTTCAAGGAGTGTGTGTGTGTGTGTGTGTGTGTGTGTGTGTGTGTGTGTGTGTGTGTGTGTGTGTGTGTGTGGTGAGCGGAATTGGGAGATATAAAGACGAACGCACTGATATAGTCATCTTTAACGAGACTTGGGGATCCCCCCCGCAGTGATCCGGTATCGCTAATGACCTTTGGGATGACCTTTGGGGGATTCCACTTGTTTTCAAGGAGTGTGTGTGTGTGTGTGTGTGTGTGTGTGTGTGTGTGTGTGTGTGTGTGTGTGTGTGTGTGTGTGTGTGTGTGTGTGTGTGTGTGCGAGAGAGAGAGAGAGAGAGAAAACCTATATATAAGGAACCGCTTTGATGCCAGGGGTCACAGAACGCTCTCGTTTTCATAGCCAGGGGTCACAGAACGCTCTCGTTTTCATAAACATGAAGAAACCCGTTAAGCGTTTTGAAGTACCAGTTCCATGTGTATCATATGCAGAAGCATCTGCGCCGGGTCATACATGTGTGCGTTGCATGTGCCAAAAATACTTCACCCTGTCATCGATACAACAACATAGAGCGAACTGCATTCCCAGGGGTCTCGGAATTGGATCCAAAGATATTACCAGAATTAAACCGGGTTGCAGCGCAGAACCACGGACATGTCTCAATGATGAAGAGAGGTAAAACCAATGACAAGCCACAGCTCATTGTCTTCCGTAATGCAATAGCGTTTAATATGAGAAACATTCTTATATTTTAAGCGACACGGTGAAATATGTATGGGTAGAGAGGCTAATTTTTGTGTTTATTCCTCTTTCAAAGGACTACCTCCGATGCAGAAGAGTCTTTCAGGCTCAGTCAATGCCCCGTCTCGCCAGTGATTGGTAAAGGCCGGAAAAGGAAACGGACGAATACACATGGTGTGTTTCTGTTTTTATATTACACATGCATACACACACACACACACACACACACACACACACACACACACACACACGCACACACACACACACACACACACACACACACACTGTGTTGTTTGTAATTAGATGCTTATATTAAGGACATATCCATTCAAAGGCAACATCATTTTACTGTTCCTCAGACGCCCGTGGAAAAAAGCAAGTTCATCGCGAGGATTCCCCCCGACC
>JAXIVD010003277.1:7500-22500 GCA_036785275.1 Cancer borealis
TGTTGCAGCGTGAGGCGGCCAGGAGGTCAATCTTCTGAAGGGACTTGAGTTTCATGCGGTCAAACTTGGCCTTCTTCAGCTTGACGGTGCCCTGAACTTCCCTGAACTTCTCCAGCTGACTGTGTTGGTCCGGGTTGAAGTCCTGCGACACATTCTTCATCCACATGAGTGCACCTCTGTACTCCGTCCTCACCTTCTCCATCTCCACCACCGTGGCGCCCGTGTCCTCCACCGCACGGGAGTAGAACGTGTCCACCTCCTGGAACAGCCGCACCAGGGGGTTCCTCAGGGCCACACGCTGCTGGGCCGTGTAACTCAAACTCTTGCCCGCGGCCGCCATCACCTTGCCGGCGCGGGTGCGGTCCTGCTTGCCTTGTTCCTTGAGGAGGCGGCCAAGGGCATTCTCCTCCTGGGCCATGATGCATATCTTGTTCTGGTAGTCAGCCAACAGCACCTGTGGGAGAGTCAGGTCAGGTCAGGTGTGTGAGGATCAGGTCAGGTGTGTGTGGGTCATTTCTAGCAGTTAATTAGATACACACACACCTTTACACACACACACACACACACACCTGTAAGTTCTTCGTGCTGATCTCGATGGCCCTGAACAGTTCAATCTTGGCGTCCAGCTCTGCGTCGGATGCCACCACATGTTCATCCTCTTTCTTGCCCAACCGCCGGATGACAGCACTCTTAGTGAACCAAAACTGTTTCTGAACCTGATGAAAAATTACATTATTAATTCACGAACAACAGCCTGACACATACAGTATAATAACTACCATGTACAGTCTCCTAACTAACACGTGCAGTCTCCTAACTAACACATACAGTCTCCTAACTAACACACACAGTTTTCTTCACATTTTTCAGGCAGGGGAGGGAGGTAAGGCAGAGTAGAGTAGGTAGGGGAGGTAGGAAAAGTAGGGTAGGTAGGCAGGGGAGACAAGATAAGGCAAGCTAGAGTAGGGCAAGGCAAGGCAAGGCAAGGCAAGGCAAGGCAAGGCAAGGCAGGGCAAGGCAGGGGAGAAGGCAAGGCAAGGCAGGGCAGGGCAGAATGGAGCCAAGACAGGGCAGGGTAGGTAGACAGGGTAAGGCAAGGCAAGGCAAGGCAAGGCAAGGCAAGGCAAGGCAAGGCAAGGCAAGGCAAGGCAAGGCAAGGCAAAGCAAGGCAAAGCAGGGCAAGGCAAGACAGAGTAAGGCAGGGCAGGGTAGGGTAGGGTAGGCAGGGTGTAGTTACCTTGCCCAGGGTAGAGCTGTTGGTGTTCCTCTGTACCCAGCGGTCATAGTTTTGGCCGGAGTAGCTGTGCAGTTGTTGGGTCATGGTGGGTGTTTAGGTGTGTGTCCGTCTGTCTGTCTGTGTGTGCGTCTAGGGTGCCGTGCCAGGATGTGTGCCAGGGTGTGTGTCACTGCCTCCACCTCACATCATCCAACACACACACACCTGGAAGAAAAGGTATGGTATTAATTAAGGAAAAGAAAGAAATGATTAGCTACTCTCTTATTACCTGCATCCACCTCTCATCCACATCCACACTGCCTTCACCCCTTCCCTTATTACCTACATCCACCTCTCATCCACATCCACAAACCTTCATATCGTCTGTCCACAAATCACACCTCATTATCGACTCTGTTCCAATCATCCATCACCTTATTTATAAACCTATCTATCTTTTTTTTAAACTCTACACACACCATATGAACCTGTTCCACCTACGTCACCACCATAACACCTATAATTAAGGCCAGTACAGGTGCTACAGGTGCCCCTTCCCCTCGCCCTCACCTTCATTACTTCACTAATTAATCTGCAATGGCTACAGGATGGGTTATAATAGTGTAATTAGGCTAGAATGGTGTTGAAAAGGTGTTGTGTTACCTCTATCACCATCACTGTTGTTGATAACTGACATATACTTCCCCCCCTCCCCAGTCCCCTCCCTGCCTCCCATCCCCTTCCACGCCATTATATTCTTATTTATCTTAATTTATATAGTTAGCGAAAGTTTTTGTAACATATATATAAGAAAAATATTGTGATTTTAATGCTGTATTGTGATTTAGTTTAGTTTTTTTTTTTTTATTGAGATATAATATGTTATGTATTTTAAGTACAGTCCCATGGTTAGGAAAGTAAATTGTCTTAATCTCGTTTATAAGAATATTAATTTTTTTGTGTATCTATATATTAAATCAACTTGTAAATAAATATATTTTCTTTAATTACACGAAAATATAATCGTTTTACCTCACATAAATGAAAATATATTGACTTTAGCCCCTGCATAAGAAAAAAATATTACCTTTTTTTATAATTATATATAAAATTTACCTATAAAAAGATATATTGACTATAATTACATGAAAATATAATCATCTAAACTCACATAAAGAAGGAATATAATAAATAAAATTTGTCCCAGGTATAAGAAGGGCTAACACGTCCTTGTTTAGTGTTAAAAACAACTCTTATGAAATGTGTTAAGACGTGATAATAATTACACTTTATTACCAGCCAAGGATCTGTGTTGCGTCCTGCAGGAGGGAGTCACGCCCTTGGGAGTGTGTGGGGGGCAGGTGTAGTGCCTTGTGTTTCCTGAAGGTGTAGTGTTAACACCTACACACTGATTGACAGGTAAGGTGCACACGCCGGTTACCTGTAGAAACTCACCTGTGTGGAGTTACCTGTAATTATGTGTTTATTATGATTGTATAGTTGTCAATGTTCATGTGTTGGTAGTATATATAATGTGATTTAAAACAATTAGGTATGGTAGGTGCAGTTCATTAATTACAGTCATTTAAGGTAAGGTAACCAGGTAAGGTGAAATTCATGGACAGCGACGATAGATGGTAGTGGGTGTTTTTAGGTTCACAGGAGCTACCAACTGGCCTTTTGTAGTCTCCTTATGTTGTTATGTTGTTGTGTTCCTTCCCCTTCAGAGCATGGGCAAGGTAGCCTCCACCTTGGGCTACCGTGCCACCAAACCCTTCCGAGAGTTCAACCTTGAGCATCGGTTGAACAAGGAACTCACCAAGGACAAGCGGCCGGCAGCACCCCGGCACCACACCACCAAGGCACTCATTGACGAGGCCGTTCAAGGTAGGTGTGAACGACTATATCGGTTGTTAGTGAGGCTGTTTGAGTTGTGTTTGTGTTGTTGTTTCCTTGTTTGTTTAAGATGAAGATGCGAATGACTATAGGTGTTGTTAGCGGTGGAGTGGTTTGAGTTATTTTCTTCCTTGTTATGTTTGTAGGTCGTTAGTAAGGTTGTTTAGGTTATATATGTTCTGTTGATGTTTTATTTGTGTGGCTGAGTGACCTTGTGTGACCTAATGTGACCCGGCTTCCTTTCCCGTCACAGAGCAGCCCAAGGAGGTGAAGGGAAGACTTGTGAAGAAGGATGACCTCTTGTTAGAGCGGCTCAAAAGTGTGTACGTCACCTCTCAGGATGGCACGGTGAGGGTGTACATGTGTGTGTGTGTGTGTGTGTACGTGTACGTGTGTGATTTTCTGTAACTGCTATATTTAGATAGCTAGATAACTTTACTGTCAATTTGCAACATAGCAACGCTTACACTTCAAATGAAAGAGTTTTTTGATGGAATATTTTCAGTTTGCATTAAAATTATATAGATTAAAAGGGAGATAATACATTCATTCTATTCATCTATCTATTTGTGTTTGTCGGCAGCCGTTACATAAAGCCACGGAGTACAACCCTAGCCGACCGCTGCCCTCGGAAAGATCCTTCATTGCCGAGCCTGAGTTTGGCTACATTGAACCCAAGGTGAGTGTTCTTTACCTAACTTAACCTAACCTTACCTTACCTTACCTTACCTTACCTTACCTTACCATACCTTACCATACCATACCTTACCTTACCATACCTTACCATACCATACCTAACCTTTGCTTACTAACTAACTTATCTTTACTTACCTAACCTCAACCTCAACCTTACCTTACCTAACCTCCCTCCCGCCTCCAGACTGTGCCGTACGGCAGGGTAACATTACGTAGTGCTGTGGAGGCCATCACACGCCACCAGGAAGACCCCATGCTGTGGACACCTCGACGCCTCGCTGTAGAACACAGACTAAGCATTGAACTCACAGGTAATTACACTTAGTTTGGGGGGTGGGGTTGGGTTAGGTGTGTAGTGGTTGGGTGTGTGGTGGTTGGGTGTGTGTGTGGTGGGTGTGTGTGTTTGGTTGGGTGTGTGTGTTTGGTTGGGTGTGTGTGTTTGGTTTGGTGTGGGTGTGTGTGTTTGGTTTGGTGTGGGTGTGTGTGTGTGGTGGGTGTGTGTGTTTGGTTGGGTGTGTGTGTGTCATGGTTGTTGTTGTTGAGAATTGTATGGTATGATTAATCTCACCCTCCTACACACACTGCCTCACCACAACCTCACACTCCCTCACCCTCACCCTCCTCACCCTCCCTTTCCCCCACAGAGAAGGTGCTGCGACACTTCCGAATGTTCACCCTTGTGGTGCCGCCGGACTCCAAGAAGCAGCTGAGCGAAGGGAGTCTTAACCGCACGGCTCTGACAGCACCTCACACCATCAAGCATCTCCCTTCACCACCATCACCACCACCACAGGATAAGGATAAGGATAAGGGCAAGGATAAGGGCAAGGATAACAGCTGATAATGGAAGGAAGGCAACACTGATGAAATAGTTTGATGTGAATTTTTTTTTTTTTCTCTCTCTCTCTCTCTCTCTCTCTCTCTCTCTCTCTCTCTCTCTCTCTCTCTCTCTCTCTCTCTCTCTCTCTCTCTCTCTCTCTCTCTCTCTCTCTCTCTCTCTCTCTCTCTCTTTGGTATTACACTCGACCCTCGATTTAACGGACTAAATTCAGAATGTAGTTTTATTCGTTATTTGAAAACACTATTGTTGGTTAGTTTTATAATAGATGTTTGAACGAGAACATTTGGTGAACATTAGGAGAACAGGAGCTGCCTTGTGTAGGTGAACAGGCCTCTTTGCAGCCTCATTATGTTATGTTCTTATGTTCTTATAGAGTGGTTGGCATAACAAGGAGGCAGTCAGAACGTTATTTTGTTCTCTCGACACTTTTGCCGAGAGTTCAGACCGATGTGTGTGTGTGTGTGTGTGGAATGCGTTAATTTACAGGTTAATTCAGGTAAACTTGCTTCTTTTAATCAAGTGTCGAGTGTATTGCCAGGTAAGGTTATTGATTCTTGTATAGCATCTGGATCTTAGAGAGGAAGGAAGGAGAGGAAAGAAAGAAAGGAGAGAGAGAGTGTGATGAGTAATGAGTGTGTGTGATGAGATAGATAATAAATAGAGATTGATAGATAACAACACACAGTCAATGGTGTTGTGTCTCCATCAATCAATGTAGAAATGGGAAAACTTAGTGAAATGAAGTGTCAAAAAAATTCAGGTTGATGTAAAATTGTTCCGTTAAATGAAGTGTAAAATGATGAGATTGAGAAGTGACAGTAAGTATGAGGGAATATTAGGATCTATAAATAATACTTACCATCCACTTACCGTAACCTAATTCCACTTTTGTGTTTTTATATATATACATTCTACAGCTTATAATTCTCATCTTAATGGTTTTCAGAACAAAGAAGTGGAATAATAATAATAATAATAATTGATAATTCTTATAATGAAAATTGGATAATTCAAATAACCATGCCAGTTTTTATTTTATTTTATTCACTTATTTATTTATTACACTTGTTATTGTTAGTATACATTGTAAATATGTAACAAAAAAGTGTACTGGTAATGTACATGTGTGTATATATATATATAATCTTTTTTTCCACATAACACAAGACTTGCCTCTCATTGCCAACCTCATTCACTCAGCATTCCTTTCAGACTTAGTAAGGAGTTGGTTTGGCGAGTCCATTCTCACCGCACTCAGACTTACTCCCAGTGTGGTGGTGGTGACGGAGGTGAGGGTAGTGACGGGGTAGTAGTGGTGATGAATGGTGTATGTATGGTGGTGTAGTGATGGGGTATTAGTCGTGATGGTGTAGTAGTGGTGTGTGGTGTAGTGAAGGGGTAGTAATGGTGATGTATGGTGTATTGTGGTGATGTAGGGGGAGTGTAAGGGTGGTGTGTGGTGGTGCAGTGAAGGGATGCGTGGTAGTGGGAAGATAGTTGAAACAAGATGTACAGGAATAGCAGGAGATTAATATAATATTAGTGATGATTTGGAAGTGTAAGTGTTGAGTCAATGTGTGGTGGTGGTGGTGGTGTAGGGATGGTGATGATGGTGTAGGGGAGTGTAATGGTGGTGATGTGTAGAGGTGATCAATACACATCAAGTAACTGGTGATGGTGTTGATGGTGATTGTGTAAAAGTACATAGAGGAATGGTAGTGGTACAGGAAGAAAGAACACACACACACAGAAGCACCTTAGTAACACCACCAACACACTAGCAGGACAATCAGCACCAGGAATACCAACACAAAACACTACACATTGCATTCTACCAAAAAATAATAATAACAGCAGCAGCTTGATCAGTGAAGGTGTAGTAGTATGCTGAGGTTAGTAGAGGAAATACAGCTTCAAGTATGTAGTATTAAGGCACCTGCGAAGGGATCCTCACCCTTATGTACATTCAAAACACAAATTATTACATTATCTGAAGCCATTACTAACTTTATAGACTTGACAGCGAGTTACAAATTGCAGAGATCAAAGTTTGTGTTTGTTGTTGTTTTTTTTCCTTATAAAGTCTTCCCTAAAATAATAATCCTCAATAATTGTACAGGAATTAATGCCGTTGTTTTGAAACCGAACTCAAATAAATGGAAAATAATAATAATAATAATAACAACAATGCCCTTGACTTAATAATGGAAACTAAACATTAATACATTTCATTTCACATCCGTAGTTACATAGTTTTATTCAGTGTAGAGTATTCATTTCTCACTTTCCTTATTTTTTCACAATGGTTTATTCACAAGCTCGGTTAAACCTCCTTATTTCTTGAGTTTATTCACATTATTCACAACTGTTATTCATTCCAGTCATTGATTATCACCCAATGGCAACAAGATTCACTGTAGCTTTGTATGTTACCAATGTTGGACTTGTAGTAGTTGTTGTAGTAGTAGTGGTAGTAGTAGCAGTAGTAGTAGTAGCAGTAGTAGTAGTAGTAGTAGTAGTAGCAGCAGCAACAGTAGTAATAGTAGTAGTAGTAGTAGCAGTAGCAGTAGTAGTAGTAGTAGTTATAGTGGTGGTTTGGGATGGTACATAAAGGTTAAAATAGGAAGCTTATACACATACACACACACACACATACACACACACACACATACACACACACACATACGCTCACACACACACACACACACACGCTCACACACCAATATTTGATCTGTTTATTCCTATTTACTAACCATAATTCATTCCTATCCTAGTTTCAGCACCTGTTGTATACCTCTTCACCCCCCCGCCCCCCTTGGACCCCCCTTCCCCTCCTCGTGGCACATCTACATAAACATTACATCACAGTTCAGATTGTGGCGTTGATTGTATAACTTCACTAAAAAAAAAACTAAAAATACATTGATTATTAGTGCAAAAATCTCGTTTCATTCCCTAATTTGCTTTACTGATTAATTAATGCACTCTCTATACCTTTTTTTTGTAACCTAACCCACATTGGCACAACAAAAGGCCAATACATACATATATATATTACAACATCAATTCATTATACATTCTCACTTCCTGTAACCTAACTGAAATTTGCATCAGAGTAAATCCTTTCCCTTTGATAGGCTTGAGTACTGTAATTCCTAACCACTGTTGCATTTTAGCTTCCTAGGAGAGACACACACACACACACACACACACACACACACACACACATATACATACACACACATACACACACACACACACACACACATACATTCATGGCAACACCTAAAATAACACCTTATACGTACATCCATTATACACCTATACACACACACTCAACACTCTCCCTCTCCCTCACGTCTATCTATGTTCTCTACACTATATTCACAGCCAGAGGGTAATACAGGACACATAGGAATCACTGTGTGTGTGTGTGTGTGAACATTGATAGTAGACGGACATTTGTAGTTTTGTCTTTTTTTTTCTTCTATCTTTTTTCTTTCCCAACACATCTAATCCATCTTTTTGAGTGAAGGATAATGTGAGGTCAGGTCAGGTCAAGTTAGTGTGACATTGTTCATTTTCTTCATAATTTCACCAAACATTTGATTCTTTCCTCTTGTTTATATTACATTGTTTTTTGTTTTTTTTGACAGCATACACACACACACACACATACACACACACACACACACTCATAAATCCTTTTGGTTACACATGTGCTGAGTTCAATGTCTTGCACACACACGTAACACTTTTGAGCTGGATTCCTTAGTCATTCCTCATCCTGAATCCATTAATATAAATCTTTTCACTCATACATTTTTTTCATTGTATCTTTGGGGCGATTTATATATTCTTTGTGGGCAGGAAATTGAGTGAGTAATCTTGCACATCACATCAACTCACTGTCTTTCTTCATTTTACAGTGAAGTTTTAGCTCAAGACAGTAACTTAAGCACTGTAATCTTGTGTTGTCTTGTGTTACAGTGAAGTATTAGGTTAGCTCAACACACTGTGACCTTGTGTTGTCTTGTGTTACAGTGAAGTATTAGCTCAACACACTGTAACCCAAGCACTGTAACCTCATCTTGTCTTGTGTTACAGTGAGGAAGCGTTTTGACTTTGATTCTTGGTCTCGTGTGGTAAATAATGTGAATAACTTGTCATTATCTTTGCTTAATAACACACAACATTCATTAACCTTAAACACTAATGGTCCAAGTGTTGTAATCTCACCCATTGAATGTATATCAATGAGGGTAAACTTTTCACTGTTACACTATCATTAAGTAATTGTAAATGTCTTTCTTTTTCAATCTTACACGCTAATGGACTCCACATTGTTCATTAATACTGTTTAATGACACGGCGATGCACACACACACACACACAGACATACACACACACACACACACACACATACACCACTTTCCTCTTTTTTCTTGAACACAAATTCCACTTTTCTATTACTATTTTTTCTTGTTTTCTTTTCTTTAAACGCAAACTCCATTTTTCGGCTTCAGACCTTCATCTTTTTTCTTGATCTTATGAACTAATGGACAGCTGGGCGGCCTGTCACTGTCACTGTCACTATCACTCGACCTAAACACACTGCACTTGGAAGAGACCCGGCCAGCACGTTTTCGTTCTTGCACGAGTTTTAAGGTGTGTGTGTGTGTGTGTGTGTGTGTGTGTGTGTGTGTGTGTGTGTGTGTCTTTAGCCGTGTGACAGCCTGGATGGGTTAGAGAGAGAGAGAGAGAGAGAGAGAGAGAGAGAGAGAGAGAGAGAGAGAGAGATAGGTAATAATGTGTGTAATTACATTTTGTGCTTATCGATGTATCAATTCACTTTGTCTTGCATGAGGAATACTTAATACAATATAAGAGAGAGAGAGAGAGAGAGAGAGAGAGAGAGAGAGAGAGAGAGAGGGGGGGGTATGACACTAGAAAGGCACAAACCAATCCAGTATATCATGAGCAGGACTGTCTGGCGTCTCGTCCTCCATACTGAAATCATCCTCAAACCAGCTGTCAATTCTAATATCATCACTCGCTGAATGCCACCTGTCCTCCTCCTCCTCCTCCTCCTCCTCCTCCTCTTCATCCTCCACATCCTCCACCACCACCACCACCTCCTCTTCCTCTTCCTCTTCCTCCTCCTCATCTCCGTCGTAATCTCCTTCCTCCACCTCTGGGTTTTCAAAGATGGGTGTCATGTTGAGTGTGGCGTCCTCCCCATCATCATCATCATCATCAGCAAGGCACTGTGGTAGCCAGGACAGCCCCTCCTCCTCCTCCCCCACCACCACCTCCTCCGCCACCAAAGGACACCCACCAAACAGATCCTCCACATCCACATCATCATTATTATCTTCTTCCTCTTCTTCTTCTTCCTCATCTTCCTCATCCTCGTCTTCCTCGTCATCGTCTTCATCCTCCTCCTCCTCCTCGTCCTCCTCCTCGAGTGGTCCGTCTGAGTCCAATAAACTGCCGTGTAGGTTGAAGTTGAGGTTGTATGTGATGGGTTGTGTGTGGTCTGGGTGTGGTGGGGTGTTCTCAGGCACGGGTGTTGCTGCTCGGTTAACTATCACCTCCATCAAACACCTGTAGGATAAGGTAAGGAGTTAAAACATTGTACACCTGTTAGGGACACACACACACACACACACACACACACACACACACACACACACACACACACTTCAAACGTTCAGGTGACAAATACACACAAAGGAGAAAGACTGAAATAAAACAAAACAGAAAGAGATGATCAGTAAAATATTAGAGATAGAAAATAATCCACATTAAAGTAAGTGACTCCAATGAGGTGAGTGAGTGAGTGCCGGCCGTCCACACCGTCCTCACCTTTCAAACGTAGAGGCTAATGATGCAGTTGAGGCCGCCACTACTGCTGCTGCCACCCCTGCCCCTGCCGCTGCCCCTGCCACTGCCTCTGCCATTGCTGCTGCCCCTGCCCCTGCCGCCGCCGCTGCTGCTGCTGCCCCTGCTGCTGCTGCCTCTGCTGCCGCTGCTGCTCCTAATGGATACTCCCTGTAAAGCTCAATACTGTTATCATCGCTTCAAAGAAAACTTAACTTATAATAATGAAAATTTAAAAATATATAAAAATTTGCTGTAATAAAAAATGAAGAAATATGGTGTTGTATTTATCTTCGTCCCATCTTGACCAATACTTTGTAAACAATATATCATTATAGAAAAAGATAAAATAAGTTGGTTAATATAAAGATCAAAAAATAAAACCGGGTTGCATGACTATTATAGACATAATGAAACAAACAAACACGGAACAAACAAATGACAAATAAACACCCCAGCTAAACAATAATAAATAAACAATGACTCATAACAAACAGATCCCATTATGTCATTACAACAGAACAGGTAATAATAATAATAATAATAATGCCAGGTAAGTATAAAGGTAAAAATAATAACAATCAGATAAAAATTTAACACGTAACACCTGAAAAACAATTAAAATCTCGCCTCAAAATAAACATAATATTAGTTATTCGAATTATATATAAAAAAAATTGTTGTGGGTGAGCATAATAAAAATAAATAATCCGTTAATACCTTTCATCCTGTGAGTGTTGGTCATCCACCTCCTCATCCTCCACCACCACCTCCTCCACCTCCACCTCCTCCTCCACCACCACCTTGGGACTCATCAGGTCAATCACATCAATGGGTGTGGGCTCGGGACTCCTAAACAAAACAAAATAAACAAATAAATTAAAATAAATAAACAACCAAAACCATATTAAACATTTTCATTTCCTACTTCTTTTTTTTTTTGATGACTGAAGAAAAAATAAATTATGATCAAAAAATAAAATAAGTAATGTTTATTTATTTATTTTTGAGGTTAATTTTTTTTATATACATACTTTATCAATAACAATACTGCTCTTTTAAAATAAACTAGATGAATAAACATGAATAAACTCGATCAATAAGAGAATAAATGACAAGGAGAGAAGTGAGGTGAGGTGAGGTGAAGTGAAGTGAAGTGGCATACAACTGATCCTAACCTTGCACTCCTCATCTCTCTGTCCAGCCTGCGTGCTAACTCCAAGTCCAGCTCCTCACGCTTCTTCCTGAGGAGGGAGAGTATAGGGGGGTGTAGGGGGAGGGAAAGGAATGGGAGGAAGGGAGGGAAGGGCAAAGGGAGTGAGGGGAAGGCAGAGGGAAAGGAATGGGAGGGCAGAGGGAGGGAATGAGGGGAGGGTAGAAGGAGAAATAGAGTGAGAGAGGGAATAGGGGGAGGGGAGAGGGAAAGGAATGGGAGGGAGTGAGAGGGAAAGGAATGGGAGGGAGTGAGGGGAGGGCAGAGGAAGAGGAAAAGATGGAAATTTTCAACATATTAATATTATAAATTAAAGAGCAATTTTATATATATCCACATATAAACATGATATCAACACACACATACACACACACACACACAGACATACATTCTTAGTTCACACACACACACACACACACACACACATTCTTAGTTCACACACACACACACATAACCACACACACACACACACCTCAAATGCAGTAGAATGACAGGATTATCAAACAGGTCTGGGAGTGCCACCTCTGAGTGCACAGTGCGGCACAGTGAACACTCCAATGTGCCGTCAGCCCTCCAGAGCCGCTGAGCACACCCGTAGCAGAAGGTGTGTAGGCAGAGGAGCAGCTTGGGGGCGCGCTGCCTTGATAGGATGTCATAGTCCTCAAAGCAGATAGGACACGACAGGTCATAGGATACAGGGTCCTCGGGGCAGTAGGTAGCCATGTTTGTGTGTGTGTGTGTGTGTGTGTGTGTGTTTATGTGTATGTGTGTGTCTCTCTTGAGTTTTTGTTTGGTTAGGTTTAATTTGTAGTGTATGTGTGTGTGTCTGTGTCTGTGTGTGTGTGTGTGTGTGTGTGTGTGTGTGTAGTCTCCCTTCACTGTCTACACACACACATACATTTACAGTCCATCACTCTGTTCTTGTGGATGTATAACTCTGTCTCTACAACTACAACCTTTACTTTTCTTCTTGTTTCTCTTGTTCCCCATCACAATCACTATCACTTGGGCAATCACTATCACTATCACTATCACTATCACCTGTTCTAATCTTACAATCTTTCCTTCACCTTCTCTTTTTTTTTATCTTGTCTCTTTCACAATCTCACAACCTTAATATCTTTCTCTCTTTCTCTTTCTTTTCAAACTTAATCAATTTCTTCTTCTTCTTCTTCTTTCTTCCTTTCCTTCCTTTCCTTCCTTCCACCCGACACACTTATATAAATACTTTTTTTTTTTCCCTCGTTCCTTTACACTTTATTTCCGTTCCTTTACCTTACACCAGCAGCCTCTTCTTCTTCTTCCATTCCTCTATTCCACTTTCAAACGCAATTCCCATATTTACTCTTTTATTCCAAGTGTTCTGGAATGGGAATAATAATAATAATAATGAATGTTTGTTTGTTTGTTTGTGCGTCGCGTTTTTGTGCTTTCGTTGTGCATGTGTTTGTGTGTTTGTTGGTTGGTTAGGGAGTCACCTTCTCCTACCCCTCCCTGTTGTTGTTGTTGCTGTGCGTGGCCGCCTCCTTTCTCCTCCCTCGCCGGTAGCCTGGAAATACGCACATATGTTATAATTCCTGCGTACACTTGTCTATGTATGTATGTATGTGTGTGTATGTGTACTGTTTATAGCCTGAAAAACGCACACACGTTATAATTCTTGCATACACTTGTCTATGTATGTATGTATGTGTCTGTATGTACTGTGTGTGTGTACAGTTTATAGCCTTGAAAAAACGCACACATATATACGTACATACATACATGATAATATCCACATAACATTATCTGATAATAAGAACAACTAGAAATAACGACTTAACTAACCTAACACACACACACACACACACACACACACACACACACACACACACACACACACACACACACACATACACACACACCAGCAATACCTGACCTCTTAGTTGGCTCTCAGTACCCTGGCCTGACCTTCACAGTACTCAAACACACCACATGACCTTCACACACAGAGGTCAGGTCAGGTCAGATTAACTCAACACCATCTGACCCACTCACTCATCTATAATCTGACCTTTTGACCAACTACATGCGAGGCCAAACCAAATTCCTAATCAGAATAAACAAAAGCTAATCTAACCTAACCAAACCTAAACAAATATATAATAATTTAACCTAACTAAACTAGCCTCACCTAACCTAACCTAACCTAACCTAACCTTACCTGTCATTAGCTGAGTCTTACCTGTGTTTCCTTCCCCCAGCAGCCACACACTAACAACAAACAAATAAATACAAACAGGTGTAAGAGTGTACTGTGTTCTAAATTAACAAGGGAGTGAAGGGACGACATAACAAAGGATTTGGCACACACCTTACTCTTGACCATGTGTGTGTACGTGTGTGTGTGTGTGTGTGTGTGTGTGTGTGTGTGTGTGTGTGTGTGTGTGTGTGTGTGTGTGTGTGTGTGTGTGTGTGTGACAAAGGCTGACTAACTAAACTTTACTTTATCTTGAAATATAAACAAACAAACAAAACAAACTCGAGTAATAATCATGAAAACAAAAACAAGAATTACACAAACAAAACAAAACAAAACAACATGAATTAAACACAAAACAAATCAAACAAACAAAGGAAACAAACAATCATAAAAACTAAACCAATCAAATCAAACAAAAATATTACCCAGTGAAAAATCAAAACAAAACAAAAAATTTTCAAGGTTGTCTATTTCCATAATTTCTCCCTTTATTATGGCACGCCGCCCCCCCTGCAGCTACATAAAGGGGGGGCAAGGCTTTCTGTACTCACCCAGGGCATGGCGGGGACGCGGCACCCTCTGGAAACACCGGAAAACAAGGAAACAAAGAGACTACAAAATTTCCTCTAAACCTCACCACGTTGACTCATGTGTCCGATTCCCTTTAATTCTGTTTGTTTATTATTATTATTATTTTTATTATTGTTTTGTTTCTCTTTCTATTAATAATCATCTTAATAATTATTTAAGTCATATTATAAGTTTTGTTATTAAATTGTATGTGTTGATATTTTGTTTGTTTTTTATATTTGTTCTCCTTTCTTAATAATTTGTTTAATAATTAACTAATTAAGTTATATATGTGTGTGTGTTGATAATTATATGTTTTATTTATCTATTTTTATTATTATTATTTTATATATTCTCTCCTTACTCTTTATTATTATTATTATTTATTATTATTATTAAGAGAGAGAGAGAGAGAGAGAGAGAGAGAGAGAGAGAGAGAGAGA
>JAXIVD010003277.1:37500-47791 GCA_036785275.1 Cancer borealis
TAAATTATATACAAGTGTAGTTTACATATAATAATCTAAATAATATAAATCTAAATAATCTAATATAATCTAAATAAATAAATTTCTACAGGCCAAAAAATAAAAATAAATAAAAATCTCTTCATGTAAATATAAAAAGTAATAATATTTTAATCCATTTCTACAAGATTAAAATTATTTCCTCATCTAAATATCAAACAATTTCTACAAGCCTAAAAAAAAAAAATAAATAAATAAATAAATAAAATAAAATAAATCCCTCTTCTCTTCATCTATAAATAAACAATCATGACCTTCCTTGACCTTTAACCCCGTGACCTTTGACCTTGACCCACCCCTCTGCCAGGTGATGGTTGCCGGGTCAATGTTGAGCCTCACAAACTTGGTGACCTCTTCTGGGGTCAGCTTGTCAGGGTCAGTCTCGGTGATGCCTAGTCTTTTGAGGCGGTTCAACTGAGGGCGGGAGGGGGGGAGGGGTAGGATGGGAGGATGGGAGGGTAGGATGGAAGGAGGGGGAGGGTAGGATGGAAGGAAGGAAGGATGGATGGAAGGATGGATGGAAGGATAGATGGATGGATGGAAGGAAGGAAGGAAGGAAGGAAAAAAGAATAAATAAGAAATAAAACAAAATAAATTAACTTACATAAAAATAACATTAAATAAAGATAATAAAAAAAATAGAGTTACTGAGTATAACAATAAATGGCAAAAGTGTACCAAATAAATAAAAATAAATAAAATATAAATAAAATTTAAAAAATACCATGCAATAAAACAAATCAATAAAAAGAAGAGAAAAGAACACACACACACACACACACACACACACTTTCCTCTCCCTCAATATATCAACAATCTAATTAATCTTCCTTCCCTCTCCTTTCATACTTCTCTTCTTTTCTCTCTCTCCTTCCTTCCCTCCCACACTCTCTCTCTCCCTCTCCCTCTCCCTCCCTCTCTCTCACTTGAATTGGAGAGAACTTCTGCTCCCCCTTCAGCTTGGGCACGAGTCTGGAGTACAAGGCTTGGTCGGACTGGGTAGACTCGTGGAACATCCGTGCATCCAGCTGGGCAGCGAGCAAGTTGTTGGCGGCTGTGATGGCGTGGATGTCACCCGTCAAGTGCAAGTTAAACTCATCCATCGGAATCACCTGGGAGTAACCGCCCCCCGCTGCCCCACCTGTTGGTTGGGTTGGGGTGAGTGGTTAGGTTAGGTTAAGGTTGGGTTAGGTTAGGTTAGGTAAGGTAAGGTTAGGGTTGGTTAGGTTAGGTAAGGTTAGGTTAGGTAAGGTTAAGTTAGGTAAGGTTAAGTTAGGTAAGGTTAAGTTAGGTAAGGTTAAGTAAGGTTAGACTAGGTTAAGTAAGGTTTGGTAAGGTAAGGTAAGGCTAGACTAGGTTAAGTAAGGTTAGGTTAGGTAAGGTAAGGTTAGACTAGGTAAGGTAAGGTTAGACTAGGTAAGGTTAGGTTAAGTAAGGTAAGGTTAGGTAAGGCTAGGTAAGCTTAAGTTAGGTTAGCTTAGGTTACGTTAAGTTAGCGTATACATTCACTCCCTCAGACTTTCCCTAACACCTTAACCAACCCTTCCTTACCCTTGATGCCGAAGGTTGGTCCCTGGGAAGGCTGCCGCACACACGCAAACACATTCTTCTTAAGGTGAGCACCCACAGCCTGCGCTAAGCCGATGGTGGTGGTGCTCTTGCCCTCCCCTAGTGGTGTGGGGGTGATGCTGTGGAGGAGGAGGAGGAGGAGGAGGAGGAGGAGGAGGAGGAGGAGGAGGAGGAGGAGGAAGTTAAATAAAGAAAAAGAAGCGATATTGACATGCAAAATATTTCTCTAATCAACTTATACTTAAACATTACATTACATTACATTACCAATACACACACACACACACATATGTACACCTCCCCCCCCCTCACACACACACACACACGTACACACGCTCACCCAGCCACCACCACATATTTCCCGTTCTTCTGCAGTTTGAGACGGTCGAGTATGGACAACTTGACCTTGGCTTTCTTGCTTCCGTAAAGGTCAATCTCGGAGTCCAGGATCCCCACCTCTGATGCTAATTCTGCAATGTCCTTGGGGGTCTGGGCCTGGGCTACCTCCATGTCACTGTGGTGGGGGGGGGGGGGGGGGGAAAGGGAGAATTGGGAGGAATGGGAATAGGGAGAAATGGGAGGAATGGGGGAAGAGGGGAAGAGAGAAAGTACGTTAATTATCCTTCCTAGTTTTGGCACCTTATCTAATGATCTTAAGTACCCTCCCCTCACCTTGGTACTATCTAAAACAACCTTAACTACCCTTACTTCACCCTTAACAACCATAACTACTCTTCCTTTAACCCTTAACAACCCTAACTACCCTTACTTCACCCTTAACAACCATAACTACTCTTCCTTTAACCCTTAACAACACTAACTACCTTTCCCTCACCTTGGCCTCTTTTAAACAACTCTAACTACCGTTCCTTCACCCCTAACAACCCTTCCTTAGCCTTAACAACCATTCCTTCACCCTTAACAACCCAATCCTCACCTGGGCACGTTCTCTAAGGGTGTAATGGGCAGGTAGGTGATGGGCCATTGTTTGAACCTGGACTGTACCGCCGCCTTCTCTGCTGCTATCACCGTGTTGTTCATTAGCATAGCAACAGTCATTGGTCCCACGCCCCCAGGCACGGGCGTGATTACGGAGGCGACCTGGGGGGATGGGGGGGGGGCGTGGATGAGTGGTGGGTGGATGATGGTAGATGGATGATGACAGAGATAGAGATGGATGATTTTGAGATAGAAAGAGACTAAGGTATATTTTGAGATTCTTCTAATTTTTTCATCCTCTTATTTACCACATTTCTATTTATTCAATTTCCTTATTTTCCCTTTCATCCCTAATCTCCCCTCTATCCCCTCATTGTTTCCCTCATTTCCAGCTACTTTATGCCCTTGTTTCCCCCATTTCTAGTTATTCTATTTCCTTGTTTCCCCCATTTCTAGTTATTATATTTTCTTGTTTCCCCTTCCCTTCCCCTTGTTTCTCCTTTCCCTTCCCCTTGTTTCCCCTCACACACACCTTGGAGGCCTCTGCATAATCAACATCTCCAACCAGTCTTGAACCAGATTTCTTTGTGGCATCTACAGAGGGGAAAAAAGAGGGGAAAAGAGGGGAAACGAGGGGGGGAAAGGGGAAAAGGGGGGAAAAAGAGGGGACAAGAGGGGGGAAAAGGGGAAAAGGGGGGGAAAGGGGAAAAAGAGGGGAAAAAAGAGGGAAAATAGGGGGAAAAGGGGGGAAACGAGGGGAAAAAAGAGGGGAAAAGAGAGAAAAAGAGGGGAAAAAAGGGGGAAAAAAGAGGGGAGACAAAAATAATTAAAGGGAAACAAATATATCAAAGGAAACAATATATATTAAAGGGAAAAAAAAAATAAAGGGAAAAGATTATTATTAAAAGGGGAAATTTTTAGTCTTGTATCAAATATTTTCAAATGCAAAACGAAATATAAAGAAAATACATATCAATTATTTTTTTTAGTTTGGAGATAAAAATAAATATAAACTGACACACACACTTACACACACACACTTACATACACACACACACACACACAGACAAAACACAATGAATAGACAAAAACACACACTAAAAATACACACACACACACACACGTACACACAAGAAAAGAATGAAAAAAATTATGATGAAGCAAATTTTAACCAATACAACACAACATAAGAATAGCAGATTATCACACACACACAACACACACACACACACACACACACACCCGGGATGGAGTTGATGCCACAGTCGATCACCACAGCACCCGGCTTCACCCAGGATCCTTTCACAAACTGAGGACTCCCTATGCCCACCACTAGGATGTCAGCACTCCTGGCCTGTACGGGAACGGAACAGAAGGATTGGAACGGAACGGAAGGATTGGAATGGAATGGAATGATTGGAGGGAATGATTAGAATGGAACGGAATGATTAGAATGGGACGGAATGATAGGAATGGAACAGAATTATATAAATACATGATCGGAACAAACATCAGAATCACTACTGGTATATAACTATGGTATTTGCTGCACTATATACAACTACAACTACAACTACAACTACACATCCTTCCATATCCCTTACACCCTATACATCCCTTGATACACCCTTTCTTGACCCCTCCCACACCCTAGTCACCCTAATACTCACCGTCTCCTCCAGGTTAGCGGTGCGGGAGTGACAGGTGGTGACAGTCGCGTGGTGCCACTTCAGTAGCTCACCCATGGGAGTGCCAACGATCTTACTGCGACCAATCACCACGGCCTTGGCACCACTAATCTTGGCACCGGATCTGTGTGTGTGTATGTATGTGGTTATTGTGTGTGTGTTTACTTAGTTGTAGTATCTATATTTATAGTTTTTTTCCTTCAGTTGATGTACATTCTTGACCATTATCACCTCTAGTCAAAAATCTTTCCTAGTCAAATTCTAACCTCCTTTTTTTTTTTTATATCCAAGGATGCAATTTAATATATGTTAGCATTTTATTTCTATCTCTGTCTATCTGTTTATCTATCTTTCTGTCTGTCTGTCTCTCTGTCAGTCTGTCTATCTGTCTCTCTCAGTCTGTCAGTCTCTCTGCCCCTTTCTCTCTCTCTCTGTTTATCTGTCTGTCTCTCTCTCTCTCTCCTTCCCTCACCTGCGAATGAGCTCCATGCATCCATTGGGCGTGCAAGGGAGGAAGCCGGTGGTGAGCATGCCATGGGAGAGCCGACCAGCGCTGGTGGTGGTGAGGCTGTGGAGGAGGGGAGGGGGGTTAGAGTACAGGAACACACACACACACAGACACACACACCCACCCACACACACACACACCCGCCCACACCCATACCCACCCATCCACATCCTTATCCGCAGAGACAGTATCCAACACTAGGTCTGAATCTATCTTGTCTTCACAGTCTAGTGGCATCTGTACAATCATGCCGTGTATGCTGGGGTCTGCGTTCAGCTTCTTGATCTCATGCACCAGCTGCGGGAGGAGGAGGAGGAGGAGGAGGAGGAGGAGGAGGAGGAGGAAGAGAGGGTGAAGGGTAATTGTATTGTATGAAGAGGAAAATTGAGGAAGAGAGGAGGAGGTTGTGAGGAAGAGGAAGAGAGAGGAAGAGAGGTAAGGAGGAAGAGGAAGAGGAAGTAAGGGATATATAAGTAGAAAGAGGAAGAGGAGAGGAAGGAAAGGGAAGAGGAAGAGGAAGAGGAAGAGGAAAAGAATGAGAGAGAGAAGAAAAAAAAACATAACATACATTAATATATTGAATTAAAACAACATAATACAACATAATTACCATATAGTCACACACACACACACACACACACACATACACACACACACACACACACACACACACACACACCTGTAATTACCTGTGTTTGGGTAATGGTTCTCGGGAATTTAATATGCTGCGCTTTGATCCCAATTTCCTCAGCCGCTCTGACCTTCATGCGGATGTACACGTTGCTGTCCTCCCGACCCCCGACCTGACCAAGGGAAACAAGGGAAACAAGGGAAATAATAAGGGAAATATAAGGGAAATAATAAGGGAAATAATAAGGGAAATAATGAGGGAAATAATAAGGGAAATAATGAGGGAAATATAAGGGAAATATAAGAAAGAAAAAAAAAACTTAATCTAACCTAATTTTTTGGTGTCCTCTCAATCCCTGACCTGACCAAGGGAAATAATAAGGGAAATAAGGGAAATAAAAAAGGGAAATAAATACAGAAATAAAGTCAATATTTGCCAGATTAAAAAAAAAAAAAAAAGTTACAATTTTAAGTGGGAAACAATATTTTTTACTTCACTACAAAAAGAGAGAAAGAAAGAAGGAAAGAAAGATGTGAATGAGATATAAATTGAAGGAAAAAATGACCACCACCACCATCACTCACCCTAATAATAATAATAATAATGATAATGATAATAATAATAATGATGATAATGATGATAATGACTTACCTGTATAATTGCTAGACCAGGTACAAGGTCACTATTCTCTTCTTTGAGCGCCTTCACCTTCTCCTTCAGTTCATTACGCACATCCCTAGAGAGAATAAATAATAATAATAATAATAATAATAATAATAATAATAATAATAATAGATAAATAAAATAATTGAAGAAAAAATAAATAATAATAAATACAAATGTTATAAAAAATAATTATCTATATGGTAAGAGTGCCAAAGGAATATTGATTTGTATTTTAACAGTGCCAAAGGAATATTGATTTGTATTTTAAGTGCCAAAGGAATATTAATTTATATTTTAACAGTGCCAAAGGAATATTAATTTATATTTTAAGTGCCAAAGGAATATTAATTTATATTTTAACAGTGCCAAACAGTGCCAAAGGAATATTGATTTGTATTTTAACAGTGCCAAGGGAATATTGATTTATATTTTAACAGTGCCAAAGGAATATTGATTTGTATTTTAACAGTGCCAAAGGAATCATTATATATATGGTAATAGTGCCAGATGTGTAATAGTGTCATAGTGCCAAGGAGTGCCAGCTATACTTACTGTGCCACCTCCTTCCCTAGCAACACCCTCGCTCCTCCTGCTGCCTCCGACATTCTGAAGAAAAAAAAAAAGGGAAAAATTATCATGAGGGAAACTATGAAAAAAAAGGAAAATTATCATGAGGGAAACTATGAAAAAAAAGGAAAATTATCATGAGGGAAACTATGAAAAAAAAGGAAAATTATCATGAGGGAAACTATGAAAAAAAAGGAAAATTATCATGAGGGAAACTATGAAAAAAAAGGAAAATTATCATGAGGGAAACTATGAAAAAAAAGGAAAATTATCATGAGGGAAACTATGAAAAAAAAGGAAAATTATCATGAGGGAAACTATGAAAAAAAAGGAAAATTATCATGAGGGAAACTATGAAAAAAGGAAAATTATCATGAGGGAAACTATGAAAAAAAGGAAAATTATCATGAGGGAAACTATGAAAAAAGGAAAATTATCATGAGGGAAACTATGAAAAAAAAGGAAAATTATCATGAGGGAAACTATGAAAAAAGGGAAATTATCATGAGGGAAACTATGAAAAAAAAGGAAAATTATCATGAGAAACTATGAAAAAAAGGGAAATTATCATGAGGGAAACTATGAAAAAAAAGGAAAATTATCATGAGGGAAACTATGAAAAAAAAGGAAAATTATCATGAGGGAAACTATGAAAAAAAGAGGAAATTTAAATGGATTAGACTATATTATGAGGGGAAATTATTTAAGGAAAAAAGGGAAACTTGAAAGTGATTGGAAAGTTTGTAACAAGGGAAATTACTATGGGAGGGAAAAATATATGCGTGAAAAAAAAAAAAAAAAAAAAAAAAAAAATACATTATCAAACCAAACCAAAAAAATTCATAATATATATAAATGTCATCTTAAATATCATTAATAAAACATCATAATAACCAATAATAATAATAATAATAATAACAGTTGTCCTAAATAGCATCACTAATAGATAAGAATAACCAATTTATACTAGAAAAGATATGAGTCTTAAGATACGCACACGCCACACAGACAGTCATAAGATAAGATACACATAGATATACACACACACACACACACATACATGCTCAGTGGCCTTGAATCTGTCCTTGGCCTTATATTTTATTAACAAACAAACAAATAAATACATAAATGGTCATATTTTTATACATTATTATATTTTGACGTTAACATTAGTATTTACAACCATTAACAACTATAATTAATGTTTATAAATTTATCATTAAATGTGCAAGTCACTGTCACTATTTGCAACCATTAATATTTGTAAACACACCATATTAACATTTGTCACTATTAAATTATTTTGAGTGTAATCAAGTTCAAAGTCAATTGTTTCCCGTTAATTTTAAGTTTATTCAAGGCAAAAAATGTTCAAACTTATTCAATTCAAACTTAAATTAACGTATAATTAATTAAAAAAAAAAAAAAAAAACTTAATCGGTCAACTAGTAATGATGATAGTGATAATTATCTACGTGGGTTCAATTTAGAGGACTATTTTCTCTTAAGCCTAATTGCCCTTGTTGAATAATTAAAAGTTATAACAAGCACTAATCCTCTCTCTCTCTCTCTCTCTCTCTCTCTCTCTCTCTCTCTCTCTCTCTCTAACCTAGCAACACACTCCCGACCTAAACATTAGTCTTATTATTACCATTTAAACCTTTATTTCACCATGACAGCTGCCCACACCTGCCCCCACACACACCTGCACCCCCACACACCTGCCACACACCTGTAGTACTTGTAGGTGTCTTAATAGTGTAAGGAATTAATAATATCTTCATTCTTATACATGTCTGGCATTCTCGTGACCTTGTAGAGATATTAGCGGGTTTTTAGTTTCGCGAATGTTAGGTGTTTGTAGTTTGTATACATTTATACACGTACATATATACATACACACGTTTTGAAAATTGTATATAATATGTATAGTGATCCGGTATACTACTTCTGATAACGTAACAATCATAACTACCAATTATAGACTTGTTAGGTTGTTATACTTATACAGTAACTCGATATATACGTTAATGAATAACACATAACTATGACAACTTGTAATATAGTACATACACACTTAATTATTACATCTATATGTAGTAACACTTACGTTATATTGTAGTTACAGATTCACGTGGTAAGGAATGCACCAGCCGTACGTCTACTTCCTATCAAGGGTAAGGGCACACTGGTTCTGGTAATCTGGTTGTGGTTGGTCAGTACTGCGTCTGCGTCAAGTTGGCGCCAGTAGTGTTGATTTGGTTGGACTTTCAGCCTTTTAACGGGTTCTTCTTATATATTTTTTTCTCTGTGTCCATTACTCCTTTTCTTTCCTTCTTCTATTATTATCATTTAAATTTATTATATTGTTACGAACCCCCTCTTTGACTCCACTCTCACCCCTGTCTGCTCATGTCAGCACGGCCTCACTGTCTCACAGGACACTGAGGACAGGAGTTAGGGGGGTGTGGGGATGGGGAAGGGTCGTAATAACTATTCACTACCGACACCTTCCCGGGCACGGAACCGCTGTGGCGAGTATAGCTTAGCGATTGTTCTCCACAAGCACTGGCGGCTATATAGGTGGTGACAAGAAACACTCGTGGTGGTATTTTCTATCCGTTCACTACAAGACACTGGCAAGGTTACACAAAACACTGCTCCCCAAGGCACAGAACACAGCCTCACACACGACAGTCAACACAGTCTCAACACACGACTAAGCACAGTCACCGGCTACACAGTCTTAACATAAGGCACAGGCTACACACCAACAACCAAGCACACTCTCAGCCCACGGCACAACAGGCTCGGCACAACACGACACAACACAGCCTTAACGTGATAGCAGCACAGCACAACTGAGCACATCTTAGCCTCAACACAAAACCAGCACAGTCTCACCACAACACGACAACAGCACAGTACAGTCTCACCACAACACGACAACAGCACAGTACAGTCACAGCACAACAGCACTCTCTGTCCTGTGTTTCTTTTCTTCACGATGTCTTTATTACTCCTCTGCCTCTCTCGGTGTGCTCGCCTCTCCTCTGTTTCCTCTCTCCCTCCCGCTGGCTCTCTGCTCCTTTAACACTAACACTGGGATCTTGTAAGCCGCAAAGGCCTATCGCTTTGTCACTCTGTTTTGGCCTTAGTGTGGAGGCTGCAAAAGGCTAAATACAAGTTTTTTATGGACGTCAAAACCACTGCCTTGTCAACTCAGCTAGCCTTG
This sequence comes from Cancer borealis, assembly GCA_036785275.1. Lineage (NCBI taxonomy): Eukaryota > Metazoa > Arthropoda > Malacostraca > Decapoda > Cancridae > Cancer > Cancer borealis. Next base: position 47,343 of record JAXIVD010003277.1, read on the forward strand.
TTTACACTTCCAGCCTTCCACTTCCAGCCGTCCACCGAAAAACGCGGGAAAAAACAGCCCGAGCATCCCTTCTTCCCGCGCAAAAATCCATGAACGCAACACTATTATTTATTTTCTACTCTGTTATTCGCACTGAGATGGAAGTTAAAAAAAAAAAAAAAAAGGGAGAGGAAGATAATTGAATAAAAAGGAAGATCAAAAAAGGAAGAGGATGAGAATAAACGGAGGAGGAAGATAATAAGATAGAGAGGAAGTGAATGAAAGGAAGTGGTAGAGAATTAGATAGGAAGGCAACAAAATACATAGTAGTAATTCCATCTATATTCACGTAACTCAGAGTATTGAATCACTTCTTAATCCATCTTATAGTGACAAAAATAATAATAATAATAATAATAATAATAATAATAATAAATAATAATAATAATAATAATAATAATAATAATTAT
>JAXIVD010003278.1:5000-12500 GCA_036785275.1 Cancer borealis
TATATATATATATATATATATATATATATATATATATTTATTTATTTATTTATTTATTTATGTATTTTATTATTTTATTTTTTATTATTAGGCATTAAGATGTTATGTTATGTTCTTTCTGTGGTGGTGACAAGAACATTATTGAGACATTATTCAATATAAAACATTACTCAATTGTTAACTTACTATTGCAATGTTCCAACCTAATCTAACTCAGTGATCAGATGTTGTCATGTCATGTTGATTCTTGTCATGCTCACGTTGTTTTAATGGTATTAAAATAAAGTGTGATTGTGATAATAATGGTAATTTGAGAAGTGAGAGTATCAGATGATGATGTGATAGTTAATGAAACAGCAATACTACACTTGTGATTTGGTTGGTTACACACACACACACACACAGAGTCGTGATGATGATGTATTTTTGTTTGTTGTTTGTCTTCATGTTCATTATACACACCCTTTATCACATCCTTTCTCTCTCCCTCAGGTCTGGCAGCCCCTCCAGCAGCCTTCAGTGCCCCGTATGTCATTAATACTCAAGAACCATATGTTGGCACTCTAATTACTGGTGAGTGGGTGTGTAGGTGTATGTATGTATGTGTGGGTGGGTGGGTGGGTGTGTTTGCTAAGTTATAGTATATAGTAAAGTCATATTTTTCTTTGGCACACGACTCCTTCCGGTAAAATATTCCACTCATCTATCACTAGTTTGGAAAGCTGAATTTACACACATTTTTCTTTAATATTTTATTGTATAATTTCTAGTTGTTTACTCTGTCTAGGTGTGTGTGTGTGTGTGTGTTACAGTATGCAATATCTGAAACTTAAACACAAATTGTCTTCATTTTTACTTCTCTTTCTTACTATAGATTCCTTTTGAACATCCTTTGCCTGTTCTTACTCAATCCTTCCATTTGTAAAGGTGTTTTCTATATAGCATATCCACTTACTCTTCCATCTCCTTTCATAGAGATTTTTTTCATAAGCAATTTCATTTACTTTATTCCTTTAGATATTATGATCTCAATCAATCTCTCTCTCATGGTCCCATCCTGCCCTTATTCCCTCAGCCTATTACAAACACACACTATTCATTGGTTGTCCCTCCGTAGGTCCAACAGCAGTGATTCCCCAGTACTATGGAGTGCACTGGGGCGTGTACCCGGCTAACATCATACAACAATCTGGACCAAGCAGCCAGGCAAGACGGCCGCTCTCGCCCTCCCAGCCCTCAGAGGTGACGAGTCAGAGCAATGGTAACCTTGCAGCATCGGCAGCGGCGGCGGCGGCAGGCAACATGCAGGGACCTTTATCACAGTATCAGGTAACAAGGCAGACATGACCTGACTGTGTATGGACTAGTAACAGGAAACTTTAGATGGAGAGCAAGTATAAGATAAAAACAAGTGAATATCAGGTGTGTGGTAGTCAGTAATTTTGACTTAGCCTTTCAGTTAGGTGACTTGTTGTTTAGAAGCCTTGCCACTTACACCCCCATCCCCCTCCCCCTCTACAGCAGGTGATCCCGGCGTACTATGACCAGAACGGAGCCGTGTTGATGGGTAACCTGCGTGGTGTTGGTAATGGGGCACCAGTAAGGCTAGTGTCCCCGGCACCAGTACTCATCAATGGTGCCAATGGTGCCCAGGCTGCTGCTGCGGCTGGAAACATGAGGCTTTTGAGCAATCAGGTAAAGGCACCAAACTACCTACTTGTGGTACTCATTCAAGGCTCAGTAGGGTTAGAGTTTTTATTATTTTGTTAGTTCCCTTTGATTACTGGAAAGAGAAGGCTTTGGTTTTGAGAAAAGAGTATTTCACGTGATTTTGTACTTTCCTTTAAATTTGCTGGGAAGGGAAGGGAAGGCTTTTAATGAACAAAGTATTTCATGGAATTGTCTTCTTTCCATCTAATTTACAAGGAAGGAAGAGCTTGAAGCTTAACTTAAGACAGTATTTCATGGAATTAGGTTACTTGCCTTTTTTTTTTTTATGTTATTTTTCCCTTAGAATGTGTTTACTGTTATGTTGATGTGTTCATTGTATATGTGTATTGATCCCCACTTTGTGTGTTCAGGCCCCCCAGATCGGCACACCACCTGCCTCCCTCTACAACAGCAGCCAAACACCAAGCCTCAACAACAGCCAAACCTTTACTGGCAGCACCATAGCAGGTGAGTACACACAGGTGTGGCCCACCACATGATACCCTTGGTGCGCATGCACACGTCCCTTCACGTAACATTAACATGTGCCGGCCACTTGTTGTTGGATGGTGAATCCCAAGCTAATGACACTTGTGTTGACCATTGTGGTGGGTGGCAGTGTGCAGGTGTTGAAGTGTTCCTGTGTGTTGGGTGAAAGCCTTGCATAACTTGCATGAGTGAGGGCTATTAACACACATGAGGGACAGCTGAGTGAGGGGAGCTAAGGGCTTGGGAAGTTGGGATTTGATTAAAATGAATGTAAACATTGAATGTAATACTTCCATGGATGGCTTTGCCTACAAGTGAGGCTTCCTGCCCATAGCCTTGGCAAGGAACACTAGTAATGGGGAAAAGGTGATACAGTGAGGGTTGACATTGGATTGGATTCATTCTACCTTTGGAGCCCTAACTGGCCACTCAAACATTTGCATGTACTTTTTTTTATGTCTAACAAATGTGTTTTGACTAATCCTACTACCACCTGTCCCACCTTTCCATTAGGAGCAAAAAGAAAGTAAATGAACACACTTAGACACTTACATTTATTATGGAAGTTGGAATACATTAGAGAATAGAAGGGAAGGAACAATTTAGAACTGGATAGAACACTACTTGAAAAGAAGGGAAATGAAAATAGTGGTTAGGACAATGATAATCTTTTTAGTATATATAAATGACATGACAGAAGGAGTAAGCAGATACATAAATGTTTGCTGATGATGCAAAATTACTCAGGAAGATAGAAAACCACAAGGATTGCAAAGAGCTAAATAATGACATAAATAAGACAAGGTGAGACGGTGGCCCAGTGGCCAGTGTGGAGAATCAAATAAAATCTTGGCACGGGCTGGACACTTCTTTGCCAAAACTGCTGAGTGGCCCAAGATCACCCACATGCTGCCATAACACTATCCCTGACTGGGACTGCAATGTAAAATGCATCGAGAAGCCTCCGTGGGCAGCATGAGTCTCTCAACACTGGAAGAGAAAGAGGTGACTTAATTACAATATATAAATTGATGAACAAACTTGAGGAAACATAGAAAAAAAATCTAATATTAATAAGAAAAGGAGAAACTAGATATTTGAGCAGACAAAAGAATAAACTGCAGAAAGTAATTTGCTTGGACAAAAAAAGTACAGCTTTCTCCACAGAAGTATAGATACTTGGAATGGACTAGAAGGAAGAGGTGATAATGGCAAAGAATATACAACAACTGAAGGAATGACTGGACAAATATAGATACGAAGACAGGACCACATTAGTATAGCTCAGGCCCTTGTGTATACTACAACTAGATGAAGACACACACACACACACACACACACACACACACACACACACACACACATACACATACACACACAGAGACAAGGACAACCCAAGTTTGACACAAATCCTGTACACTACCAGTAGGTAAATACATACATACACACACACACATTTAGTCAGCTATTCTGTCTCATAGGTAACCAAACCACACCTGTGCTAGGAGGAACATGTGTAGGAGCTGGTGTGTGGTAGGCAGAGGTGGCATGCATGTATCCCCATGTTATAGATGACTCTAGAGTGTGGTTCGTTCTTGTGTCATTGCAGATTCCCTCTCGCAAGGTCTCCAGACTTCCAATGCACTAACAGGGAACAACTACTCGTTGGGGCTGCAAAATAGTAGTCTAGGTTTTGGCAATAGCACTCTGGGCACCATTGGATCCCCTGCTATTGGCAATTTGGGTGGTGGTAAGTTTATCCAGTCCATTATTAACACTGTTAACATTGTCACTCATAAACTTTTCTGTTTCCTTCTTCCTTATTAATAATAATATTTTTATTTTTATTGTTATTATTAATATTATTATTAACCCTGTGGTTGGGGCTACTAGAATTCTATCATTGTAATCCCTAAGGTTCATTAAAGGTGACAAAAGGGACGGAGTGAAGGGTCTGGGAAGCCCCTCCTCTGTTTTCTCTCCTACTAAAAGACAAGGTACAAAGAGGGAGGAGCGGAGAGTAATGTCTCCCTGAACCCTGGCTTGCCTTGTCATGGCTACCTCCCTTTAGGGGGACAACAGCCTGGTAAATAGAAAGATATAGATCTTTATGTTTTGATGCTGTTGTAGCATGATTATGGATATTTGTATTTAACTTCATTATTGGATTATTTAGTTGAATGGATCAGTTTTCACTGAACATTGAAGTGTTTAATTCTAGTGAAGGCTTCAGTGGTGTGACTTGTATTTGCTTCATACATTTTATAATCTTACCAAGCTCCTTCATCATGTTGTAATTGGCTGGTGATAGCACACTTGTATGTTCATTATGCATTCCAATGCAGTGTATTGTAGCGTCTATAGTTTCCTTTATGTTATTGTCCTTATGCTTCCCTTAGGCCACAGATTCTTTCTATATGCTCTTGTCACATTCCATCAATCTCTTGTGGTAATCCTGCACTATATATAGGTGGAAAGAAAGCAAAGTTTGGTAGAACTTCCCACATTTCTGTTATCCCTAAATTGGGTAATTTTTCTTGTGTTGCTTGCTACACTACAATTAGAAGCATTGGTGTTTTTGAAGTAAAACAAATTTGGTTTTGTAATAGATTGGTTTGCAAATTAAGATCAGAATCAGATGTGGTGTCAGTCTTGTCACTGTTACTATCAATCTTCCACAACTTTGAACAATAATTATAAACTATTGATGGTTTTCTTAGACAAATCTTCAGAAAGACAATGTAATCTCACTTGAATTCCTCTGCCAATATTTAGCACAATAATTGCATCGTGTTCTCATGAAATCAAATGTAAGATCATATTTTATTCTTGTGTCCTTTGTATCCTTTATGTTGTCCGACAGCATCTGTAACTCAGAGATGGTTTCCCTGACGGCCTTTTGTTTGCTACTACTTCAACTTTGTTAAGAATGCCGCCCCTAACACAACATTTTCCCCACTTAGGGCTTGGTGGGAGTAGCATGGGACGGAGAGACTCCCTGGACCGCACCACCTCTGTCCTCTCCCCGCTGTCCCAGGACTTCCGCAGTGCCAAGTGGACCAGCAACTATGGAGCTCTTGGCACTGTGACGGCATCACCAGGTCCCATTGGGCTGACCTCTGGCAACCTGACGCCACCACCACCCAGCCTTGGCAGCACCTCCTCTGCCCTCCCCCTCGGTGCCCTCATGTCTGGCAACAGGGTCATCTCGGCTGCACCCGGCGCCGAGGCAAAGTTCCGCAATGGCTCTGCTAATGGAATGTTCAATTCTGGCGGCCCGTCCTCACTGTTTCCTCCTCTCAAACGTAATCTGAGTTTGGACAAGTGCACTGGACGCTCCCGGCTCTTGGAGGACTTCAGAAACAACCGCTTCCCTAATCTGCAGCTGAGGGATCTTGCCAATCACATTGTGGAGTTCAGCCAAGACCAACATGGCTCCAGGTGAGTCCTGAGATCCTAAAGGACACTCTTCACCTGAAGGAATTAGATAATAGGTTTCTTGAGAGTAAGGTGTTTGGTACGAGTGCAAGTGCATTAGTTCAGCTGAGTGAATGTAGAAGTACTTGATAGCTGTACAGAATTTGATTGGATTGATCACTAAAAAAAAATAATTAAAGCAAGAATGAAAGGCAGCTTTAATGACCCGTGGAGGAGGTGCTCGTGTGTCTGGTGTGACCCTTGGATCAGATGAGGTGGTGGGGAGAGGGGGGTATGAGTTACTTATGAAGTGGCAAGTGGCTGGGGTCAACCCTGGGATAAGACTCCCGCCCTGTGCCCAAGTTGTGTGACTGACCTGACACAGTGTTGGGCAGGGTGCTCTTTTCTTCTCAAAGGGACTAGGGGATAATTTTTTTCAAATTTGCCGCACTAAATTAGTGGTGTTTGCACTAGGTGGGATAAGGAATGAGCAGGATGGGTTGGGTTTGGAGCAGTGAAAAGTGGGAAGGAAGGATGTTGAGAGTTAACATTCTAGATGTGGCACAGATAAATATGAGACACTGTTTGTAGAAGATGATGCAATGAATAGGCAGTTATAGAGGTGACTCATTGGTGAAGATCTCAAACTATAGAGAAATGATGTTTGCATGAAGAAAGATACCTGTTGACATATTTAAGAGAGAAGTCTGTTATATTTGTGATGGAGAGCAATATAAGTAAATGGAATATGTAGGATATATGTCATTCCACTTTCATCTCTTCGCAGGTTTATTCAACAAAAGCTTGAGCGAGCAACACCAGCAGAGAAGCAGATGGTTTTCAATGAGATCCTGACAGCAGCTTATTCTCTCATGACTGATGTGTTTGGTGAGTGTCTCTTTATAGTAGTTGGTGAATGGCTCCCTCTAGAGATTAGTGTAAAGAATTAATACTTCCATGGTGCGATGCTGCAAAAATACTACCATCATATTCCCTTCGGATTGTAAAATGGACGGTGCAAGGAATCTTATGAGCTCCTCTGTATTCTCTCCTACAAAAAGGAAAGTTGCAGAGGGGTAGGAGAGAGTATTGTCTTCCCAAACCTTGATATCCTTGGCTCTTTAAGGGGGATATAACCCAGGTGTATAGATAGCTATATAGATGTAAGATTAAACATAATTATGAATACGTATGAATTTATACACAACTTTGTCTTATGTACACTGAAGCAAAGGAAGAAGTGTATACATAAGTGCAAAAGAAAGATTAATTATAAACATATCTACACTGGGTGGAGGTTTATCTATATCAAAACTACTTGCAGGAAACTATGTGATTCAGAAGTTCTTTGAGTTTGGGACACCAGAACAGAAGACTGTATTGGCCAACAAGATCCGAGGTCACGTGCTGCCCCTGGCACTACAGATGTACGGGTGCCGGGTCATTCAAAAAGCACTGGAGTGTATTGCCCAAGACCAACAGAAGGACATTGTGCGTGAGCTGGACGGACATGTGCTCAAGTGTGTCAAGGATCAGAATGGTGAGTTCAGGTTGGGTGGATTGATTGATTATTTTATTAGTAGTAGTATTTTTTACCGTGTCTGTTTACGATGTATTGATTGATTATTTTATCATTAGTATTATTGTTTACCGTATCTTTACCTCCACAGGAAATCATGTGGTACAGAAGTGCATAGAATGTGTTGATCCGATGGCCTTGCAGTTCATCATAAATGCTTTCCAGGTAAGAATATTACCCTATTTAACCTGACTCATTGATTGAGGACAGGCAGGGGAAGGGTTATACTCTGCTCATACAAAGCTTACATCTGGAGCCAAGTGAGAGCTTTGTAACAGCCCCGCTCATTGGCTGGACTTCTCTCC
>JAXIVD010003278.1:25000-47746 GCA_036785275.1 Cancer borealis
TAAAATTAATTGTCTTGACTATTCATGTGAATGACTGTGAACACTTGTTTAGTAATATCAAGAGACAGTGCCTTGCCCAATGAGGGTGCCAGCAGCAGTGCATGTTAGGGGTGGGGGAGAGCAGGCCAGCCACACCTATACTGTCTGGGCTGGCTTAGGCTAGCTTGGGCTGACTTGCAAATCCTAGTTATCTTGCATTTACATTTCAAAATGTTGGCTTTCATAGCACTTTGTTACTGGCTTGTTTTTATTATTATTTGTAATCGTCGTTATTACCACAATCTGTAAAAATCTTTGTTAATACTATATTAGCATCTCCAATATGAAAAAGTAAGATTTCATACATGTTTCTCCTCTTTTAGGTTTACAGTGAATTGAATTTAGTTTCTTCAGCTAATATCTTGATGTGAGGAGCATGCAGGACCAGTCCATGGCTTAAACTGTCTTTACTTCATCATTCTGTGATGTACATGCTGTATCATATGTAATGGTAAACTCCATTAATAAACTTTCTGTAATGTGAAACTTATTTTTTTGGAGTGAGTTACTAGTATCCTTTACCTCTACCACCCACCACCATCACCATTATTAATACCACCACAGAACTTACAAGTCTTGATAACAACAAGATGGATGTGTAGATGACCATAATCAATAATGAATGGTTGAAAATTCAGTCACACGTTTTATTGTTTATATATAAAATATTCCTTACTTACGATAATTTGACCTTATGTACTAGTATTTAGTGCCGCAAATCACATTTGTCCTTCATTTACACTTACATAAGTGGAGTGTCTGCCCACACAAATGTTAACTTATGCTTGATTTCATATCCCTAACAGTACATTAGTACAACAAACTTCTAAAACATCCCCCAGTTTTGCCTTCACACAGAGATACGTCCTTCAAACTCACTTCAAGCCTCCAAATCCTTCTTCTACCCTATGGCTCATTTCTACCTCCATGGATCCCTTACTTCAAATTTCATAGTTCTATAATCATACTCTTCTTGGCATTAACTCCTTTCATGACAAAAATTAAATCAAGTAATTGTCACTACATTCCAAATACAGTGGAACCTCGGTATACGTCCGCTTTGGAATAAGTCCAACTTGATATAAGTCCAATTTGGTATAAGACCTGTTTGGACACAAAAATTTTGCTTGGTATACAATCTGTTTAGAATATGACTCGCGTGAGCGTCAGACGACAGTACACCAGTTACTTTCATTGAGTGAACAACTCGCGCTATAACTAAATTTTCACATGATTTTGTTTTTTCGCGTAAATTTATTAACCATGAGTTCTAAGAAAGTTAATGAGAAGAGCCAAGCAACAAAGAAAATGATTAGGATCACCATAGAGGTGGAAAAAATAAATTGTTGAAAAATATGAAGGTGGCATGCATATCCGGGACTTGACTGAGCGCATGTCAAGAACGATGGTATCTACAATTGTGAAAAACAAAGACGTTATAAAATTGGCCAACGTTGCGAAGGGAGTGAAATTGCTTTCCAAACAAAGATTCCCAGTTTTATTGGAAGGGGACTCTCCTTCCAAACAATAAAAATAACATCTCTTCCTCCTCCCATTCTCAGCACCATCCTAGTAGGCACTTGACTCTTCTCAGGAAGGTAAAGTGTTTAAATTTTAATTTACAGGACTTCATCGAATTTCTTTTGTACTGTACTGTATTTAATTGATGTACAGTACGTATTTTAATATTTAGGAGTGTTTAAAATAAATTTATACAACCCCATCAATGTATAATACATGTACTGTACGCCAATAACAATAGGCTCTTTTTCATGGGAACGGATTAATCATTTTCCTTTTATTTCTTATGGGAATGGATTAAGGACGTATGCTGAGGTACCACTGTACCAGACTCTGTCATCTGAGAAACATTGATGTGACAGATAGCTCAAGGAAAAAATTCACACAATATTTGAGCCAAATTAATGGAATGAAAATGTAGAGGATGACGTGAACATGACAATTTATGAGACAATGAATATGAGTGTTATTAGTGACCAACATTTAAACATGACTGCAGTTTACAAGTTGATGAAAATTATTCCACTGTCAGACAAGGAGAAAAAGTTACAGTACAATTTGAGTGCTTCTACTTTCCCATTTGCTACAATGATACTACTTACTACCTCTTACTGATACACTACTTTCTCATTTACTACAATGAAACTATTTTTTGATACTTACTGTCTCACCTGGCTTCTAACTTAATACAAAGTGATGGTTGAAAGGAGTGGCTGAAAATCTAGTAGCAGACACAGATGTATGGAGGACAATGTGAGATGCTGCACAGCCTTTCATCAGCCTAGCTTAGAAGGCATATCTTGTCCTAATGTCTTCCAGTCGCTTGGAGAGTTCATTGGGGGTTTTGTCCAAATCTTCCGAAATAGAGCGCTGTTTGACAGAGTCTACCATGTTGAACTGCTCACACAGATCACCATCAATCACATTCTGAAAAAAAAAATAGATAATGTAATGAAAGGAAAAGCTGAAGAATCCATGCTCAATACCCTCTCTGAATGTTTTATAACACTGCCATCTTCCTCTCACACCCACAGAATCCACTTTATATCATATCAAAGCTGCTCTACAAACTCATTACCACAGCTGCTCACCTTGACTGGGAAGAAGTAAGACCTGAAGGAGAGATGATCACGACCACACAGAGGTGGATGTTCAGATCTCATGTGCATCTCAAGGTTCTGGAAAAGTTCATGATCCTCTCGTGATGTGAACGGAACCAACACACCAACTGTACCACTGAGCGTTGTGTACACGAGGGACTCGCTGCCTCCTGGGATGAGTGTGGCTTTCTGTGGTAAAAATGGACACATAACAGTGACACACTGCAACATTTTACTCAAAAAGATGCAAGACAAATAAAATGCCTTTGTATTAAAGCTTCTTGCTGCTTGAGATGAACATAACTGTTAATTTCAAGACTGTAAAGGGAATGTTTTATGTTATTTACCCAAGTAAAATATATACATTTTGACATTACTACTCCATTTAAACATTTGCCAATATATTACTTTTTTTTGTTATATATCTATCTCTATACCAGGTTGTTATCCCCCTAAATAGAGGTAACCAAGACAAGGCACACCAGGGTTCAGGGAAACATCTTTTTTCCACTCCCCCTCTGCATTTTTATAGGAAAGAATACAGAGGAGGGGCTTCCCAGATCCCTCACTCCCTCCCTTTTGTCGCCTTATACAAACCAAGGGGATTATGATGATAGAATTCTTGTAGCTACACTACAAGGCAAATAGTTCATGTAAATACTACCAACATCCTACTCCTTTATTCATACCTTATAACGTGACTTGCTGTCTTTGTTAGCATATTACACCTAAAAACCTCAATGTAGTTTATGTCAACATTATCACAGTATTGACAACCCTAGATCACTCAGCATTTCTTACCTCCAAAGTATTAATGGCTTCCCCAACATGGAAATTAGCCACCACCTCTGCCTTCTGTGAAGCTCCATTCAACAGTCCTCGGTCCCACAATGCCTTATTCCCTGTTGGGTCTTCATCAACGTCATCATTCACGTCGTTGCCAAGACGAACCTTTTGGGTGGATGACATTACTCAGGCATCTCTTTTTAGGTCACTGTTATCACTAAGGCTACTAATGGCAAACAATATACAAAATGGAAGGAAAAACCTGACAAATATAGATTCAGACCCTGTACATTACAACGAGGTAAATAAACACACACATACAGGACCACATGAGTGTATCCCAGACCCTGTATACTACAAGTAGGTTAAATAAACACAAATCCAACACATGATCCTCAAGACTGTGGATGAATTAAAACCACACCACAATGTCATCCACCACCCATCACCACACTTACCACAGCCACATTTCCAAACTTGTCAGACAGAGCAACTGTGTCGTAGTCAAGAAGACACGACGTGGTCACCCATCTCTGATTGGTGTCATCGGCAAAGATGATGAGTTGGTTCTCATGGCGTCGATAGCGCAGCACAAACAGGCTTTCTTGCACATCAGTTACACACACCCTCTGCCCTCGGGCCTTGATGTCCACTATGAGGTTGGGAATGTGCTGTGGAAAGGATTACATGAGGTGAGTGTTTCAACGCAGAACTCCGTGAAATAGCAGGACAGAGTGCCAGAGTACATGAGAGAGAGGGGAGAAAGGAGAATGAGAGGATTAGAGCTTGTAAGGAGGAAATATAGGAATAGGAATAAATGGATATTATGCCATGATCATCATCTGGGTTGAGTTCTTTGGAACAGGAGTCAGATATAAATAGATAATTAATAACATTCCCAACAGGTTAATCAGTTATTACCTTATTCTCACACTTCCTCAACAGCTTCTTCTTCCCCAAGTCATAGATCCTTAGCAGGCGACCAACACCAATTAACACTCGACCACTGTGTGCACAAATGGAGGTGGGAATGTCCTCAACTTCTGTGCGATGAACTAACTCCAGTGATGTACAGTCTGCAGTCACCCTGTGTGTGTGGAAAGGAACATTTCATCAATGCCTCAGTGATGTAATATATATATATATATATATATATATATATATATATATATATACTGTATTTGACGGCATATAAGACGCACTTTTTCCCCCAAAAAAGGCCCTCAAAATCACCCCTGCGGCTTATATATGAAGGCAAGGCCTCCGACGCTTACTACAGAAGGCTGATTTTACCCCAGATGGTCATTTCTACCTAGAGTAGCCTGACTCCATTAATAATATTACCAGTACTTACTGAAACATTATTATTGTGAATTATTATCTTACATTATTACTATCCGTACTGAAAAAAAATATTGTTAAGAATTATGGTACTTACGGTATACTAACAGATGGTATACTGTAAATACGTAAGTACCATAATTCTTTACAATATTTGAACAGCTGGTAACCAGCTGTTCAAATAGTAAACACCTGGGCGAGTTTGGTGGCCAACGCCATCCATTGTCACTTGTGGGAAAACACCTAAGTTGTCAGTTTGTGTATCATGAGTGCATACCAGCTTAATAATATTTTCTGCTATCCATAATTTGCTTTGGCTGGTATTGCAATTTTTTGTAATGTAATGATAGCTTGCCATAACAGAATTATGCTGATACATACTAATACATTAAAAACTTTTTTCCCCTGAATATGCCTTGCTAAATTGGGGGGGTGTCTTATATGCCGTCATTATGAATATTTGTTCTAAGACTAATAATTACGCAGTAAAATAAAACCGTATTATTTTTCCAAAAACATGACTTTCTTCCTCATTTTCTCAAAAGCTATTAGAGATATTGGAAATATCATTGCAGCATCTGATAGATCTAATTAAACTCTACAACTGTGATTATGAACATTTGTTCTAAGACTAATAATTATGCAGTAAAATGACACTCACCTATAACAGTATATGTAGCCACACTCAACATGGCGAGGACTCAGCTGGTAGTCTCGTGCTGTGCCCACCAGGAGGAACTGTTGGTCCATGTCTGGCTGGTTAGCAAACTTGACCAGACCAATGCTGTAAATAAAATAAGTTGAATGTACATCATTAGCACTCTTTAATTCTTCAATGACTTACAAAATTTAACACTATCATGATCCCTGTGAGAAGAATGAGTTGTGTTGAAGGTCTCCACACGTCAACACCCACCTGAAGGCCGCCTCATTCTGCTCCAAGTGAATGGTGTGAAGAGTCTTTCCCTGAATGGGTTCAATTATCCTCACCAGGGAAGCCCACATGCCCGGCCCGGCCTTGGCAGCACCAAACACGGAGTCTGGAAGGTCCTCCGAGAGCAGTGCCTCAGCCATTCTTTCAGCGACTTCAGCCTCTTCCTCGCCAGCTGCTTCTCTTAATTCCTGTGGTGGCAAAGGGAGAATGATTATTTTGTTAACGTTCTTTCAGTCATAAATAAAACACCACATCAAGTTGCAACAAACAAACACACACACACACATGAGGGCAGGACAGGTGGCCTTTCACTCTTGCTATATTGTGGTCACTGTCTTAGGTTCATACATATTCTCTTCTACACAAATAAGAACAACAGCATGAAACAAGAATATCCCAAACTGTCTCCACCTGGCCCAGGGTTAAGTCATAAAGCTACTGGTGTAGAGGTGAGAACACTAACTACTACACTATCCTATATGTACACTAGACTGGCACACCAACAAGCACCCCTTTGTCACTTAATGCACCTCACCTCTGCCATCTGCATCTTCCTCTGGCGCTTGGTGTCTTCAGTGTAGGCATTGTGGTCTGTCTCTATGATGAGCAGGTGTCCACTCTCTGGATGGATCACAAACTTGCGTGGAGTGTATTCCAAGGGATGAGACACCTAACAAACAAATTCATTATTACTCACAACAATAATTCACAAACATGGAACAGAACAAAATGTCACTTCACAAATGATGGGTTACTCAAGTAACTGAACTCCTTGGACATGACAAACACAAACAAGAAGGTAAAATGTGAACACCAAAACAAACCCAAATAAGATTTAAAGAAAGCAAAACTCTCTATATTAGACAGTAAAGGAATATTGTATTATTCACAGTCTCCAGACACAACTATTTAATAGGAAGTGTGATCTAATAAAAATATAAAGGGATGAGAATGAAAAGAAAACCAATTCAGAGAACAAAGAGCAAAAGAGTAAAAGAGAAGTTGAATCCAGAACAAGTACTCATTGGTAGTAGATGAAGTCAATGAAAACATAAGAGGGTTTAAGTGACAACCTAACAAATATAGTGTTTGAATCAGCATTACAAGTAAGGGGTAATGCATCCTCCCCAAAAATCTGAAGACTCTCAACAGCACTCGCACACTCTCCAGCCTGAGCTGTGGCTCGCAATCTACGGGTTAACAAATCCCCTAAACAATTCTTTAACCTGTTTCACACCTGATTGAATACAGCTCCCAGCTTCTCAAGGGCCAAGATACGCAGGGTGTTGGTAGAGATGGCTACAATGCCTTCAGGACACTGCTCCGAGGAGAACCCGGCTGCATACTCCAGACTCTCATAAGACAGTGGAGTGAGGTGGAAGCGGTTCTGGTAGTAATAGCTGAGCCAAGACCGGGACGACATGGCCAGCACCTGAGGAAGAGGAACACATTATTACATCCACACACATGCATTCATTCTAAACACAAATATTCAATCATCAAATCACCTTTAGGAGGATAACAGCCTGCTGTATAGACATACATACATAGATTATCATTGTTGTTATTATAATCATTACAATTATTATTATCAACATTATCATTATTATTATTATTATTATCAATAATCCCAAAAAGACATTTTCATATACAGCAATTTCCCCATAAAATTACATGATAACTGAAAGAAAGCAGAATGCAGCAATGCAAATGAAGTTGAATGCATAACTATACAATAACCAGAGCTGGGCGCGTCACTCGTTTGGGGGCATTGCGTCAACATTAATCCGTCATTGCCGGGGGGGCGTTGCGTCAGCGTCAATCCGTCGTTTTTTCCCAAAAAAAAGTTGCGTCTTTTTTTTCGCGTCATTGCAACTTTGCGTCGCTGGCGGATACGGTAATCTTAACTAATTAATCTAATTTACGTGAAACATCATATATATATGATAGAAAATATTATAAAATAGATATTTCATAATTCAATTGATTTTTTATTTATAGTTGATTTATTTTAATAATTTATTAATTTGTTTTTGATATTATTTGGATTATTCAATTAAAAGTAAAACTCAGCCTGATCTATTTTTATTTTATTATACTTATTAGTTACTTAGTTTAGTTAGTTGATTAATTTCATTTTTGTTACTGTATCATAACCATAGTATCACATTAGTACAAACTTAAACTACAAGAGGTCCATGTTCCCCTTCATGAACACAAGCTTTAAGGGGAAAATGACGCAAATTTTTATTTGCGACAATGTATTTGCACCAGCGTCATCGCGACGCTTTTTTAACTTTAGCGTCATTGCGTTAAGCGTCGATGAAATGGTTGTTCCGTTGTCAACGCAATGGCGCAACTGGTGACGCAAGTGCCCAGCTCTGACAATAACACAATAAGAACCAAAAAAAATACAACCACCAGTTTATATGCTTTCATAATTAATCAAACTCAAGTTAAAACAAAATCAACATTTCATCATGACATACAACAATCAAAACAAAATCACATCACCACCTACACTTTCATTGCCTTGCATGATGATTCTGAAAAGTTTGACTGGACGTGACCCGAGGTAACGGGTACGAGTGTCTGACATGTCACCCGTGACGCCATCCAACACTGTACGCAGCAGCACACCATTCTGTATACAAGCAAAAGTGTGCTTAGTCCTTACCATCATTACACACTAAACATGTTTTTGCCTCATATATATATTACATACCTAAATATATTCATATATTCATATATATATATATATATATATATATATATATATATATATATATATATATATATATATATATATATATATATATATATATACACAAAACTCTCTCTCTCTGTCTCACCTGGAGTCCAATGTTGAGGTAGAGTGCTCCCAGTGTGCGAGGTTCCCCATCTACTGATTCCTGTCCACCCATTTCAATGACACACAGTGACTCAGGCAGGGCTGGCAGTGCTTGCATACCAAGAAGGGTCAGGCAGTCCTGTTGTAATCAAACCATTTTGAACACCAAACAAAGTCTACAACACTACCTTATTCACTGACAAACAAATGATATGGAACACATCAATTTGCACTCTGCAATCTAATTACCAGCTGCCAGAGGACTACAGGTATGTACACAAAACAAAGGTCACGATTCCAACCTTAAAAAAATATATATCAGGATTGTTATTACTTTGTGCTTACTCACTAACAATGCATTATGTTCAAGAAATTTACCTAACAGACCAACTAATAGAAAGCCTGTATGCATGTTGAGCACTGTGTCTTCACAGCTTATATGATTATATTTGCTGCATTTATTTGTTTTTCTATTTACATCTATAGTCTTTGACACCTCATTCCCTCTAGGAGTCCCCAAAAAGGATCTTACATAACAACATAAGACAATAATGAGACTGCAAGAGGCCAGTTGAGCTACACAAGGTAGCTCCTGTGCACCTAACACTTACCATCTGTTTTCTCCGTTCATAGATATGTCTAATCTTTCCTTAAAAGTACCTACTGTCCCGGCACTTACTACATGCTTACTGAGTCTGTTCCACTTCTCCACTTGCTATTAGTGAACCAATTTTTACCTATCTCTTTCCTGAATCTGAATTGATCTAGCTTGAAGCCATTTGTTTGTGTTCTAACTTTCTCCTTGACTATGAGATGAAAAGGGTAAATCAATGCCCCAGGGACACTTTTACTTACATTAGGATCCAGACTAATGATTCTAACAGTGTTGTCTGAAAGCCCAACAGCCAGGAACCTTGACCGTTGTTCTCCAGCCGGCACTCGTCCTACACCCATGCAGATGACGTCACTCTTCATCTCCTTGCGTTCTGTGTACTCATTCAACTGTCCAGTCTGAAGGAGGAATAGACAGAACAGGTAAGGTCACATACAAGCCCAATGTCTGCCACATAACATTCTTACCTCTAACATCAATGAATATTACAACTCATATGCACAGATGGAGACAGGTCAAAATAAGCTTTACTGAATTACCACAACTAGGATAATGCATATAACAATGTCAATATGAACACACTTACTGGATCCATTTCAAAGTAAACAATCTCTCCACCAGTGAGTGCAATCACAACTTGACGCTGATTCAGGGCACAACGGACAATTGTTTTCTTGCCCGGAGCCTTCCATTCATTAACACGACGATCGGCTCGGATGTGTCGGATGCCGTCTGGATATACCTGGAAGGAAACACATTAATCATTATCCATTCACCAATATTGAAATTGATAAACTCTGGAACTCTCTGCCTAATTCCACTGTCCTATCAATTCAACACCTGAAAGGGAGGAGTATCAACACACAATCAAAATTAAATCTTAACTCTTTCAGGACTTTTTCAATAGACTTTCTGGAAGTGGCAATTTGTTTACACACACACATATATATATATATATATATATATACACACACACACAGTGGTGCCTTGGTTAGCAAGCATAATTCCTTCTGAACGGACGCTCGTAACCTAAAGCAATTTTTATCATAGGAAACAATGAGACCTCGCCCAATTCTTTCCAGACCCAAAAACGTAATCATTAATGTATATTTACGTAAACTACTAACTTTGGTGCTTTATGAATCTGTGAAAGGAATCTTTTTGATCACATACAGTACTTGTCCCCTGTGCACACAACCCCCCAAGCTGCTGCCGTCCCCTTCCCCTCCCCTTAATAAGGTATTACCCACTTGCACAAGAGCATCGTCACCCAGCTGTGAACAGGCCAAGGTTGGTGTGGTTCCCAAGAAGCCTGAGTCTGTTACTTCCTCCACTGTCTCCCCGATGCTCAGCACGAGTGTGGCGTTGACGAAGGACACCATGATGTAGGAGTCAAAGCGGTCTGGTCGGGCACAAAGGAAGGCAAACTTAATGATGAACGCATGGCTTCTAAGGCAAACTTAATGATGAATGCATGGCTTCTAAGAGGGGACAATTGTACTAGGAAGTGTGATGCTTCCATGGCATAGAAGCATTATGAAGGGAATGAAAGGAAGTTACATAACAAAGAAGATATATAAAGACAGAGTGAATACCAGCAATGGTATATGCCACAGCCTAAGGGGTAAAATAGACGTGGTATATAAAAAAATACATAAAATTATATAATGATTCTTTTGTACTCAAGACAATTCTAAATGCATGTTCGTTGATTACTTATTAATAAATGATGTGAGTGAATGAACAGGACTATTATTGTGGATTATCATTTCATGTAGGATTAAAAGCTCATTAGGATAGTTATTATATCCTATTGCAAGGTTGAACTCTTAACTGTGATGCTCTTTTGTTTACACTTCTTTTACTATTGTTAACACTGGTATTCATCTATGATTTTAGCAA
The DNA here is from genome assembly GCA_036785275.1 of Cancer borealis. Lineage (NCBI taxonomy): Eukaryota > Metazoa > Arthropoda > Malacostraca > Decapoda > Cancridae > Cancer > Cancer borealis. Next base: position 36,088 of record JAXIVD010003278.1, read on the forward strand.
AGCAATAAACAAGCAGATAATGCACAAGACTAATGTGTTTTCTTAACCATTAGTAACAATTACAATAACCCTAAACACTCTTTCCTCTCCATCCTTCCCTTCCTCGCCTCCTTCTGCAGCTTACCTTCACTTCTCTTCCTCACAGTCCACACAGCAGTGGGGTTGCCTGGCAGCTCAGACACAGCCATTTCACTGACCTCCAAACCATGACGCAACACACGCAGTGATGACCTCGGGCCACGGCCACACGCTGTGTACAGCTGAGGTGTGTCCTCATTGGCTGTGGAAACATGGTGTCAATGGTCAAACTACATTGTTTCTAACTCTCTCTATCTTTCTCTCTCTCAAAACTTTCAACACTGTATCCTCCCATTTTACAAGTTGGTAATGTCTCCCATACAGAGCATCTATTTATACTCATGATATCAAATCTCACCCAAATCAGCAATCTGGCAGGCCATGATGGGTGACAAAGAGTCCAGTTCATCCACCAACACAAGGTTTTGCAGAGGACGCGGAGCATAGAAGAAAGTGTCGCCTTCCTCCAGGGGCATTGCAGATGAAAATTCTGGCTCATCATCGTCATCTCCCAAGTGTGCAATCTGTATATAGAGGGAAGGTGTATCTTTGTTAGTGTGAACTGAACTACACTCATGTGGCCCTGCGTGCGTGCGTGTGTGTGTGTACATATACCTAGTTTTAGTATACAGGGCCTGACCTACACTCGTGTGGTCCTGTCTCCATATATATATATTTGACCAATTTTTCCTTCAGTCGTTGTATATTTTTGCCATTATCAGTTCTCCTTTCAATCCATTCCAAGTATCTATTTTCCTCTGAAGAAAGCTGTACTACTTTTTTGTATTGTTCATGCAAATGGAGACATTACTCTCCCCTCCCCTTCACCAGGCTGACATTTCCCCAAAATGGGATAACAGGAAACACAGTTTACTCTGCATGTGTATTGAAATCTGGAATGGCCTCAATTAGGAGATATTACATACTAAAACCATTCAGAGGTTTAAGGGCCAGCTTGACAACATGCGATATGGAGAAAGACCTCACAAGTATATCTAGCTTACCTTACACCACAACTGGGGACATAAAACTAGGTAAATACATACCTGGTACAGATAATGGTTTGCAAACTCAGAAGCCACAAAGAGGAATCCTGTCTTGAGAACACACATGGCTGTGGCCGGTGGAACAGTGTCAAAGTACTTCAGTTTAATCTCTGTCACTACATCTTCATCAGTCTCCAGTGTAATCTGGGGAAGGCAAACAGACATTGGTTAACTCAAGAACAACTACAAAGTGACACAGGGAAGCATGCACACAAAAAGGACTCAACTATGAACAAATGGTTGACACTAAATAGTGCAATGGCAAGAAGCAGCTTTTCATTAAAACTGGATTTATTTTCTTCATATATCTAATCTCTTATGAAGTGCACTAAGGGCGTTGGTTGTAGAGGTGTGTGGTAACTATATTGTGCACAGCATATATAGGTACATAAATAAGGTGTTTTAATGGTATACTGTGGTGTGGTGATCCAACCTAATTCACAATAATGATCTGACTTGTAGTTTTCATCCCAGACACAGAAAAATAAGGTTATTATTATGATGATGATGATGCTGTAACTACTGACCTTAAAGATGTCACCTTGTTCCGTCTGGGCGAGGAAAAAGAACATGGATCGAGTTTTATGTGTTGCAGCACAAATGAAGATCATTCCTCTCTCAGGATCATCCAAGTCATTCTGAAAGTACAAACAGAGACACTTGAACACATTATAACTGTGACTACATTAAACTACCTCTAGTCTTTTTGTTCTCTCTTTATTTTGTATCTCCACCTGTACAAAGAATATAAAACCATGAGAGGATAGGCAGCATTCATGTGTTGCAATGCTACAAACAATTAATTTATTTAACCAACTCTGCAAACAAAAATGGTGTTAGAGATGTGACACCCTATTCTAAATGTTTGCTACCTGCCATAGCAGTTATATATCTGCTTTGCTATGTTCACCATGGTAGACCAACATTCTTCCTTCCTTCCACTACTGTACAAAGGTTTAAACAGCCTCGGTGATGACAGTCAGTCCACACTTGCACCTTTACATACATCTCATCACTGCACACTACAATTATTTCTCTCCCTCTCTCCCATAAATACTGCAACACTCTATCCTCTTACTTTATATATAGTCACAATAAATTAATACAACACAATACTAGTTATACATTGAAGGTACTCACTCTGCGTCTTGGGATGGGGCAGCGGATGTCTGGCTGGTCTCCAAGATTCTTGTAAGTAATGTAGTTTTCAGAGCACACCAACACGCCTGAAGGACCATCATTGCCACCTAAAAGGGATAGGAATAGGCAGGCAAGTTAGAAGAAAAGTTATCTTTCTATCTCTCATTCTTAAACACCTCCTACAATAAAAGGAATCATCATTTAATCAACACACACATCACATATAGATAAATACAGTAGTTCATTATCCTGTCACAACGAGGTAAACACAGGTAAGTAAACACACACCTGGCACAGAGATGAGGAAGTTAGCGTGTTCTTCTAGTGGTTCATGGTACTTCCTGACCACATGGTTGAGGCCGAGGTCAAGCTCATAGAAGGTCAGGGTTTGTTGGGTGCGGTGGACGGCTTCTCCTGTCGGGTCAGTGTCCGCTTCCTACACAAACCAGGAAATAGTGATAATTTTCTTTATAATACTAACTTATTTTGGGTGTAAACAGCATGACACCTAAGAAGAAAATATTTAAAAAAAAAAGTAAATAAATTAACTGAACATGCAGCTGAGCCAACTATTTTTTCTTAATGCTATTGGATACAAAACTAATAAATAAAAAAATAAATAATAAAAAAAGAAGGTTGATAATAGCATGTGCATGGGTCCTTCTCAAGAACTTTACATCCCATGTGTTCTATGATGTGCATACTGGTAATCTATCCTCATATTCCCTACATACTTCATACTGACACACTATTCTCACATCCTTACACCTCATGCTGGTTCTATCCTCATATCCATCACCTCATAATGGCTCTATTCTCATATCCAAAACCTCATATCAACACTCAATTATCATATCCATCACCTCATGCTGGCTGGCACTCTATTCTCAAAATCCAAACCTCTATTACTTATTCCAAACCTCTATTCCCTATCCACACCTCCCTCCTTGCTTGTTTAAATCATTCCCCATCCACCAGCAGCACTATCCTTAATCCCTCCTATTGGCAAGCTATCACAGTATCTCTCACCTCATAGTCAATCTCGAGGCAGGCAAAGAGAGGATTTTCAAAGCCCACATCTACCCCCACCATGTGATATACTAAAGTGTTGGACTTGTGGGCTTCGAGAGGGGACGAGATGGTGAGTCGGGCTGCAGCATCTCGATTCAAGATGTATACCAACTTCTGCTTCTCTACTGCACCTGTGAGACAAAGTTTATAGTTATAGTTTATAATGTTAATGTACCGCACCTGTGAGACATAGAGGATAGTTTACATGTACAGTACTTTTGTATTCACAGATTTGATAACTTATGGTGAGGCTTTCCTTACTTAAATAGTTCAGAGTATTAGTGAATTTTCTTGCTCCAATGCAGTATCAGTCGGTGAATTTCCTGCCTGTACTGTGCTAGTTTGAACCTTTTTTAGTTTTTGTGCCAATTATAATGTTTCTAAAGATACACAAAGGGATGAATAAGGACCCATAAGAGGGATGTTAGGGTGACTTTATACTTCCCCCTAACACCCCTCTAATTAAATATACATAAACAACGGCATAGTAATACAAAATAAGTGAGTTTCATTAATTAACTGTACAGTATGGCTTTGACTTACGACTGATTCACTTTACCACCACAAAACACAAAAGTTCCATGGTTTAAAATAAAAGGCATAACAAAATGAAAGTGGAGTTGCATTAGTATGGAGTAAGGGAATAAAGAAAACATAGCCTTGAACTCTCATTACACAGCCTAAATATAATGAAATGTCTTACCAATCATGACAGCTCGGCCCTTGGGATCAATGGCAAGGTACTGGCCGGGCACAATACGACGGCATCCACTCTTGCCGAAAGTCTCCATGTGGATGCGCTCAAACTGGTTCTTTGACTGATTGTATTCAAGGATAGTGATTCTGCCCGAGTCTGAACCGACCACAACATAATCTGAGGACAAAGATGAGGTGTGAGGATGCATAACAAGATCTGTAGAGAAGTATTATATTTCTAGAGGTGGTACAGTAAATATTAGTGGATTTAACTCTACAAAAAGTACATCGGGTATTTAACAACCTTTCCTCAACACTTGTAATCTCATGTCAATCCCTTCTATCACTACAAATAATTTCACTTAGCCTAAGAATGCACACAAAGTAAGACAAAAATATGGAGATAAAGATATGAAAAGTTTGTATGATTAACAAACTGTGCAAGTAAGCATATATAAACAGTAAATAATAAAAATAAATTATTGGTTGGTTTAAAAAGCAATCAATTACCAATATTATTAGTGTTGATATTATGAGTAAAAAGATACAGGTGTGTGAATGTATCTTTGACCTGCCTTAAAATAGCATCCTCATTTTCCCACCCCATATAAACAGTATAGTGTGTCTACAAGTATGAGTACACATGCTTACCCTTGTTGCCTCCAGTCAGCCTGAAGGCCATCAAGGAGCGGATCACACCAAAGATATCCGTGGTGAGGATGGTGTGCACCTGGGGGGAGGATAAGGAAATATATAGAATTTGTTGTTTATTCAAGTTTAACATATAAGGGAAGGTAGCCAAGGGTTACAATAGTGTGTATGAGAAAAGTAATGGTAGGCTAATGTAAAGGAGTAGATACATGAAACAAATGCTACTAGATGGAGGAAAACTTGAACATTTACAAAGAGTGTGTTTGGATAAAGAATGGCGCAGCTTATGCCCAACAGATGCCCTTGGGAGATGGTTTGAAAGGAAGCATACCATCAGAGACTCTAGATAGATATACAAATACATAGTGATATGGAACCAGTGCTATACTACCTTGCCAGTGTTAGGATCAGGACGCAGGAGTTCAAGTGATCGTCCCCGTGACACCACCAGCTCCTGTGTCCTGGCCCCTGAAAAGTTGCCGTGCACAGCATGGGTGATGCCCGAGGCACGCTGGAGGGTGAGGTTGTACAGGTACATTGTGGTGACAGAGGCGGTTGTGGTTGTGGTTGACACTCCTCAACACTAATGGAACTGTAAGGGAAGAAGTAATGTGTTTCAACCCATCAGGTGTGGACACTTTTAAAATTAATCTAAATATTTTTTTTTAATGTATGATTCTACTTGATTTCATGCAAATAAATAAATAAAATATACAATAAAAATATTGCAACCACTGTATTTGATCGTGAATTTATAACCGTTCAATAAGTAGAGATTAAACCTGTAACACTAATAACACAGATAAATAGTGTCAGGCTCATATCACAGGATTCAATACCTGGGATGTTTCTCATCAACTTATTTCTTGTTTTAATATCCCATCGTGCGTAGGATATCAGTGTTGGGACATAACGCATTTCACACACTATCACTCACACACACAGGAGGATAGAATTTCCAGCCTTCCACTCCTGCCGGGTTTGCACGTTCACAAACCCTCGGCTTACTCCTGTACCTATTCTACTGTTAGGTGAGCAGAGGTTACAACGTTTAAGAACACAAACACATTTAGTCTTCACTCAACCTGGGATTCAAACCCAGAACATCTTGGTTGTGAGGTGAGCTACTGTATAACTACTACAACATTGTGGGAAAATTGACTCTTACATTTGAGTGGTGTTGTGGTCTAACTGACGTGCGGACGAAATGACCTTAACCCTCGCCGGTTGAATGTTTGTTAGTTACCAATAACCTGTTCAACACTTCAATGGCCTTTGTGATGCAATATTACCGTGTTTGTATGTTGTTTTGTTCACCCTAGCAAAAACTCTACTGGTAAAGTGATCCATAAATCCAAGTATTCAACTCAAATACTATGTGCCGCTGATAACAGTTATATGCATTAAATCGTACTATTTATCACTTAATGCATCGCCATTTATACTGTATAATACTTATAGGAGGCTTTTGTATCACTTACCACCACCAGGTTCCAGGTAACACACTCAAAACACTTTAAATGAACATGAGTAATTATTCTACACAAGTATAAACACAACTGTTGTGACGCTCACGCGGCAGTGCTGCTGCTGCTGCTGCTGCTGCCTCATGGCGCCTCTCACTCAAGTGGCAACTCTTGTCTTTATAATGGAAACTAATAACACTCTTACTTATAGGTACATAGAATTAAAAACAAATCGAAACCAATAAACAATCAAGCTTCAATTTGTGGCAATACAAAAAGAAAACCTCCAAGATTGGTTTGATCTTGGTTCCACAGGTGAATTGTAGTGTAGAAGCTGTATTTCCCTACAAGTGAGGTCTTTGTAGCGGCAGCTCATGTGTGGAGGATAGATAAAGGAAAAACAACCATTCTTTGTACACATCCTGACTGATGGCACTGACAACATTTATCTTGGTGTTGGTAGTGATGGCACACAAGACTTGCGAGGAAACGTAAGCCCAACGTTCTTATCGGCACCTCTTGTCAACGATACAAGTCTACAAGAAAAAAACTGAAAAAAAATAATGCTCTACATACAAAAGTTAATTTCTATCCTGAGCAAATCAGTCTGAAGGAACGTTTACCTCGTCAATCATTCGTGCACTCGACACTCGTATTATGACGGTCCAAATATTCCTATTTACTAGCAATTTCCTTCTATACACATCCACTCTTCTCCCAATTGACACATTTTTCCTCTGAATATCCCCACCAAAGCAGTATAATCTGTAAACAGGAGCTGATTCACCTTCCACTCTATCGTTAACATTTACTAAACTGAGACTGCTACCATCATTCTCATATTTACTTATCTTCCCACACGGGACACCACCTTTATTGACATCACATATCCCTGATGTACCACCAATCACGCTATTTAACATCCTTACACTTGCTCCACTAATCACATTATACACTTTTCACACCACTATACAAGTTTGATACACAGCCCATACCATTTTACGACATTTCTTTTCTTTTTTATTTATTTTTTGAATAAAGATGGGGGAAGACAACTAGCTAAAGAGAAAGTGGGTGGGAAGAGACAAGAGAAGGGGTGAAAGAAAGTAAGAAGATAGGACGTGGGCTGGACCACATTGCTTTTTTTTTTTTTTTTTTCATTTCACAAATCTTTATCAATCCTTTTGTTATTTGAGTCCAGCAAGTTCCAACACTATTTTTTCTCTTTATACAAATACTTTTCACACACCTGTCTTGCAGCTTCCGTTCTTGAAGTGACATTGTTCTTCACCAAGGCCTCTACACTTGATACAGAGTCCTTATCCTCACTAATACACCCTGTCCCCTCTCTCATAATCATTATTAGCACTCTATCACTTTTTTTAAATTAATTTATTTTTTATTAAGAGGGTACTGACCAAGAGCAAACAAAATTAAGTTAAAAAAAAAAAAAAAAAAAATAAATAAATAAATAAATATATATATATATATATATATATATATATATATATATATATATATATATATATATATATATATATATATGTATATATATATATATATATATATATATATATATATATATATATATATATATATATATATGTATATATATATACATATATATATATATATATATATATATATATATATATATATATATATATATATGTATGTATATATATATATGTATATATATATATATATATATATATATATATATATATATATGTATATATATATATACATATATATATATATATATATATATATATATATATATATATATATATATATATATATATATATATATATATATGTATATATATATATATATATATATATATATATATATATATATATATATATATATATATATATATATATATATATATATATAGCTATATATCCTGCTTGTCACCAGCCCCTGTATGGAGGACACTTCCCTTTACCTACTATATTCAGCACACTTATACCACTAAAATTTGTACTCACACTTCTCACCTTTACCTTAAATAAGTAAACTATGTATACACTCATCCATTCAACTGATACCTCCTAACACAATTCATAAATTATTAAGGTTAGGAGTGGTTGGAAGTTGTTAATACTTCTTTCAAGACTCAGAAGGCTTTCCCTGCATATTAAAGGTGCACAGTATATTTCAAGTTAATATAACATACTGAAAGAGAATGAGGTGCATTTTGAACACTATTTCATTGTATTACATTTATTTTATGTACAAGTCACACTAGATTATTTATTTTACTTTACTTCGTTGGACATTAGAACAGAATGAGGTGGATTCCCATGATCTTAGATTTTTTAAAGTACTGTTTACATGTGCACACACACACATTTATATATATATATATATATATATATATATATATATATATATATATATATATATATATATATATATATATATATATCTTAATTGGAGATGAACATTGAATAAGATGATCTATTTCCCCCCACCTCAAACTTGTACCACTGCTGGTAATATTGAATGATACTGAGGAAGATCAATTGTCTATACAGTACATTAAACAGTAGTTCCTTTCACTACACATGAAACAAATCGTGTACTTTATCTTATATCTTATTGACATACTATTTGATTAGTAATTAGTTTCAAAAGTAAAGCAACAGTTTTTTTATGTTGGTGCATTTGACAAGAGGCTTTCTTTGTTAGTATCAGTATGATATTTGTGGTGAACGCAAACATGACAAGTTATCATTAATGCCAAAAAATGCTACATTTGCCTGAACAATTCATGAATATAAAAAATGTAAAGTATACAACTGGTCCTTCCATGATGACTAACAGAAAATGTGAAAAAGAAAGGTTTGCAAGACTTAGCAGTAAGTAAATACATTACTACACTAAAAAATACTATTTAACTTGTTACCATCTACGTGTATACCAGGCTGACATTCCCTTTCAAGAGGGTGTAGCTCAAATAAGGTGTTTACATACATACATACATTCATACATCCACATGCATTCCCTCACATATTTTTGCTTAAAGCCTCTAGACTCTAGAGTAAGAATCATACATATATGGCTATGCTATACAAAAACACTTTAAAAAATAGATGTCTAATAGTATCAATCTAGACAGGTACAACATGATATTGACACCACCACAAGGTTATGAATGCTATAAAGACAGCAATAGAAAATTAATTATAATGCATATACAGTATATATTCCAGCTTGTTATCCCCCTTAAGGAGGATAGTCAAGACAAGGCACAACAAGATTCAAGGAGACATTACTTTCCCCTCTGCTATGTACCTTGTCTTTTTGTAAGAGTACACAAGGAGAGGCTTCCCAGCCCCTCACTCTGTCCTTTTTGTGAATCGCAGGGATTACGGTGATAACATTTTTGTAGCTCCCACCAAAGGGCTAATATATATATCTGCATGTATGAAAAGATAAGCTTTAGCTATATCATTCATAAATGTACATTGCCACCCTCACACACACACACACATCCATGGGTGCCAAATAGTGGCACTAAAATGTGATGCCTCTGTTAGCCATCTGAAGCTCAAATCTCTTGTTAAGCCGAACACCTTTCAGGATGTTCTTCTGGCCTTCACGAATCTCTTTGCTGCAATAAAAAAGAAGAATATAATATTCATCCAATAAGGTGAATAAGGTCTTGTCATTCCATGTTCATGTATCTGATGCATGTGTCAAAATAAGGATATTATTATTTCTAGTATAACTCATAGCTTCCATACTTACATTCCATTCTTTCAAGCAATCAATGAATGAATCAATGCAAGCCTTACCTTGTTTTCACACCATGCTTTCTCTGAGCCAAAGTCTTGAGGTTTTCACGTGTTTTCAAAGGTTTAACAACACCTTTGTAAGGAACATAAGATGTCTTTTGGCTGGCCACACCTTTAGAATAGTCATGCATTCTCTGACGGACGGAGGCATGATTGGCAACGTCTCGAGGAACTGGTAGTTTACTTGGCATGGGGCTCAACACAGACTGTTTACCTGTTCATAGGGACAAAATACAATGTTATTAAAGTGTGTGTGTGTGTGTGTGTGTGAGTGTGATTGTGAGTGTGTGTGTGTGTATGTGTGTGTGTATGAGTGTGAGTGTGAGTGTGAGTGAGTGTGAGTGTGAGTGTGAGTGTGTGTGTGTGTGTGTGTGTGTGTGTGTGTGTGTGTGTGTGTGTGTGTGTGTGTGCACCCTCCCTGTTAGTTCAACTCCTTAAAGCATACTAACAGTGCACACCATGTGAAGGGGGGGATGGTCTAGTCTGCCACTTCAGTAGTGGTGGATGTAATTGCTAGGATGTTGAACTTTTCCCAATACTCAAGTTTTGTTTTCTATACACAGTGGAAGGATGAGAACAATGAAAGCATGAATGAAAGGGTTGGCATAGGATTGTGTGCAAATGAAGTAAAGTATTGTGTAGTGAAATGGGTGAATATAAATACTTTGAGGTAGTTTGGTCATATTGAGAGGAAGGATAGTGAAGAGTTTATGAAGAAGAATAACAAGGCATTAGAAACTATAGATAGATAATACTCAGTTCTCTTCCTCACTCCTATTTCTTCTTCCACATTCCTTAGCAGCATTATTTTTATATGCTCTTGTCTCCCTTTCTATGCTTTTTCCAAGTCTATAGAAGCCCAAAATACTTGTGGTACACCTTACAAATAACCAATGAATAGATATTAACAGAATTTATCCTCACCTGGTTTGCAGTTCTCCTTTACATGAGAACCAAACACTGGGAAGGTCACAGTGGATATCTTCTTGCTGGATGTGGGTTTTGGCGTGACCTTGGACCTGCGACCTGTCTTAACCTTCTGACCTGACATAGCAAGACTGTCATTCATTGGTTTTAGAGATGACCTGCGGCTTGGTCTTGACGATGACTTCTCACCACTTTTAAGGGACATCTTTTTGCCTTCACGTCCTGTTTTTAAAGCTGGTTTTGAGGGAATCTTGCGTGTGCTTTTTGGGGAAGCTTTACGAGACAGTCTTAAGGATTTCTTTGAGGAGTTGGTGACCTTGCCTGACCTGATGACCTCCTGTGTGACCCTCCTTGCCCTAGCACTTCTTGGGGTCTTGGTGTCCTTCAGAGCCTCGGGTGATGAGACTTGTTTGGGTAATGTGTCTCCGGCTTGTGTGTTGTTTTGTTTGTGTTGTTTGTTTAGAGTTACAGGTTGGGATGGCTCTGTTGTATCCTGTGACTCTGGTGGTGACGCTTCTGTAATGAGTTAATTAATGATCATTGTTAGTCATTATTGTCATTGTAATTCCATATTCCGTACAATGCAGAGAAGATATGGAAAGTTATATATATACAATGATCAATAAGAGTAACAAAATAAATAATTTCATATATTTGGAAGCATAGAAAAAATAAAAATAAAAAATAAAATGAAATAATAATAAAATAAATCAATCCAGATCGCTCACCATTGAAGTTGAAGTTTAGATTCTTAACAGTTGTGACACTTGGCTGGAA
>JAXIVD010003279.1:0-42500 GCA_036785275.1 Cancer borealis
CAACTAAAATTTTTGCCTAATTACAAGGATATCGCTTCTGGACGTGTGGTATTCTTAGGCTATGTACTAAGTCGCATTCCCTTGGGGAGAAACCTCACACACCTATACCTTCCTCCTCCCTCTCTCTCTCTCTCTCTCCTCTCTCTCTCTCTCTCTCTCTCTTCTCTCTCTCTCTCTCCTCTCTCTCTCTCTCTCTCTCTCTCTCTCTCTCTCTCTCTCTCTCTCTCTCTCTCTCCCCCCCCCTGACACACACACACACACACACACACACACCACACACACACACACACACACACACACACACACACACACACACACACACACACATACACACACACACACACACACGCACACACCTATTTGTATATTTAAATTATGTCTTATAAGATTATTCTATTCACCTTTTCAATACAAATAAATGTTAGAATTATTGAGAGAGAGAGAGAGAGAGAGAGAGAGAGAGAGAGAGAGAGAGAGAGAGAGAGAGAGAGAGAGAGAGAGAGAGAGAGAGAGAGAGAGAGAGAGAGAGAGAGAGAGAGAGAGAGAGAGAGAGAGAGAGAGAGAGAGAGAGAGAGAGAGAGAGAGAAGAGAGAGAGAGAGAGAGAGAGAGAGAGAGAGAGAGAGAGAGAGAGAGAGAGAGAGAGAGAGAGAGAGAGAGAGAGAGAGAGAGAGAGAGAGAGAGAGAGAGAGAGAGAGAGAGAGAGAGAGAGAGAGAGAGAGAGAGAGAGAGAAGAGAGAGAGAGAGAGAGAGAGAGAGAGAGAGAGAGAGAGAGAGAGAGAGAGAGAGAGAGAGAGAGAGAGAGAGAGAGAGAGTAATTTGGGGATTAAGATGAAGGAGGGGTCACTGGCGGTCAGCCAATGACAGATCCCATGAAAAAGGAGGTGACATATGTCGCCTGTTTCGGTATTTTGGTTAGGAAGAGTCTGGTATACTATCCCTGCGATCACTGTGAAGGTTAGGGAGAGCCTCGCAGGGATTCCAGGGGACTGGATATTGATATTGATGTGCTTTGATTTTTTGTGTAGACTGGGTTTTTAGCTAATGCTATTGCACCTTGGTTATCTACTAATAATATCACGTTATCTCTTTGGGATCCAGTTACATCTGCATAGAGTTGGGACAAGAAATTACATTCCTGCACTGCATGGCTGATGGCTACATATTCTACTTCACAAATGGATAAAGCAACTATCCTTTGCTTCTTACATTTCCAAAATATAAGAGGACAATGGCTGTTTAGCTGAAGATAATAAGCCTTAACTCTGCGTCTATCCTCCGAAGATCCCCAGTCTGAATCACTATAACCAGTTAATTTCAATTCTGCATTTCATTTACAAAACTTCAAACCGTGATAAAGTGTTCCTCCGGTATACCTCAACACATGTCTAGCACTTAGGCTTCCTGAGTCTTACTTCTCCTGGCTCAGCCCATACATACATACATACATCAGGGTATGATATGTATCATCGTACAGGTAACTGTTGCATCATATTACAGTAGTCTATGCCTAGAGTTCCTGAGTCCTACCACTCTTCATCGTACTGGTAACTGCTGCATCGAAGTACCGTAGTCTGCGCCTAGAATTCCCGATTCTTGCCTCTCCTGGCTCAGCACATACATACATACAAACATACATGCATCAGGGTATGATATATATCATCGTACAGGTAACTGTTGCATCATAGTATAGTAGTCTATGCCTAGAGTTCCCGAGTCTTACCTCTCTTCATCGTACTGGTAACTGCTGCATCGGAGTACCATAATCTGTGCCTAGAGTTCCCGAGTCTTACCTCTCCTGGCTCAGCTCATACATACGTACGTACATACCTACATGCATCAAGGTATGATATGTATCATCCTACAAGCAACTGCTCCATTGGAGTACCATAGTCTGCACCTAGAGTTCCTGAGTCTTACTTCTCTTGGTTCAATAATAAATAAAGATAAATAAAAATTAAATAAAAATTAAGTAAATAGACATACTGGGTGACCATGAAATTAAAAAAACTCACCCAGCATACCCAAACTGCTCACTCAGGAAAGAAAGTCCTTCCATGTCTTTCACAGCTGTCTTTAATATGTACCTCTCGGATCCAGGTAGTAGTAGCATGTGGAGTTCATCCCAATGGATGTCGGCAGCTGAGAATTTTTGAAAGTAATTAAACATTGCCTTGTCGTCCGAAGACAATCTGAGCCATCGAGTGAAGGATACTGCCTGATGAGTTTTGTACCTCAGATTTTGTCTTGTTGCTGGAATAGGAGCTGCAAAGTAGAGTAGCTTGTTTAGGAACTTCTCATCACCCTCTAAGAGGGTTCTTTCCAGTTCTGCCACAGACAGATCTTGGGCACACCGCTTAGCAAACACATTTCCTGTGTTAAAAGCTGCATGCCTCCGCAGCATATTTATGCAAACAAATGTGAATGAATGGTGGGTCACAAAACCATGTGCACGGTCCAATCTCATCAGATGGCGAAAGTAGTCTGCCAAAGTCGGGTTAGCTTGCAGTCGCGGCTTGGTGTAGTCTCATTTTCTATGTGGAAAAGATCCGGAAATGCCTTGCTGAAGTAACCTGTTGTGAGCTCGGAAATTGGCTGTTGATCTCTAGTAAGCCATTCAAATTTTGCTTCTTGGTAGGAGGTAGAAAGGGAGTTAGGAGGTAGGTAAGAGGTAGAAAGGGAGGTAGGAGGTAGAAAGGGAGGTAGGAGGTAGAAAAGGAAGTAGGAGGTAGCAAGGGAGATAGGAGGTAGGAGGTAGAAATGGAGGTAGGAGGTAGAAAGCGTAGAAAGGGAGGTAGGAGGTAGAAAGGGAGGTAAGAGGGAGAAAGGGAGGTTGGAGCTAGGAGGTAGAAAGGGAGGTAAGAAGTAGAAAGGGAGGTTGGAGGTAGAATGGGAGGTAGGTCAAGGTGTCTCCTGTGCCAGGTAAGTATGAATATGTGCAACCAGTATTAAGCAGGATGCTGGTTTTTCACAAATAACTTTAAAATTTACATAATAACAATATGTTTTTAATATATAATAACCATCTAAAGGTTGATGCCTACCACCTCTGAATATTTCATTCCGATCCCTCCAGTGGTGTAGGAGATAGAAGACAGATGGACGGACAGACAGACAGACAAACACACATACAGACACACAGACAAATTTTGGATGGGGTCGCTTCGTAACTTCCAAACTGGTTGCTTCGCTCGCAGTTTGAAATCAAATCAAATAAATAAAATTTTTTAAAATTTTATTTCAACCAGTGAGCGAAGCGACCAGTTTGGATTTTCAATACGACCCCATCCAAAATTTGTCTGTATGTCTGTCTGTCTTCTATCTCTTCCTAGACCACTGGAGGGATCGAAATTAAACTTTCAGGGGTCGTAAGAATCAACCCTTAGATGGTTATTATATATCAAAAAACATTGTTATTATGTAAATTTTAAAGTTATTTGTGAAAAACCTATATCTCGCTTAATACTTGTCGCACTGTGGTGGGGTATTTGGTTGAAGAATAGCATTTTTGTAAAGGTGATGGAATAAGCAAATTCTTACAGACTAAATACAGAGAGACTGGCGTCATGGCCGTGCCTCAGAGAGCAAGCGCCGACTCACGACTGACGTGTTAGCCCCACAGAGGGCAACCAGCGACTGATGCGGGGTGACGCAGGCGGCAGAGAGCCCGGGGGCATCTTGGCGGGAAGCATAACATACCATATAGACATATTTAGGCTAATACAGCACATATTCATATTTACCAGGCTAGGAGACATCATGATTTACCTCCTACCTCCCTTTCTATCTCCTACCTACCTTCTACCTCTCTTTCTACCACCTACCTCCCTGTCTACCATCTACCTCCCTGTCTATCTCCTACCTCCCTTTCTACCTCCTACCTCCCTTTCTATCTCTCATCTCCCTTTCTACCTCCTATCTCCCTTTCTATCTCCTACCTCTCTTTCTACCTCCTACGTCCGTTTCTACCTCCTACGTCCCTTTCTACCTCCTATCTCCTACCGCCCTTTCTACTTTCTAGCTACCTCCTACCTTCTACCTACCATTCTACCACCTACTTCCCTGTCCACCTCCTACCTCGCTTTCTACCTCCTACCTCCCTTTCTACCTCCTACCTCCGTTTTTACCTCCTACCTCCTTTACCTCCCTCCTATCTCCTACCTCCCTTCCTACCTCAATTTCTACCTCCTACCTCCGTTTCTACCTCCTATCTCCTTTACCTCCCTCCTATTTCCTACCTCCATTTTTACCTCTTACCTCCCTTTCTACCTCCTACCTCCCTTTCTATCTTCTCTTTCTACCTCACACCGGTTGAAAAGTCAGCCATATCACTGATTTGCCCCATCATCGCCATTTACAAGATGAGTGTTCAGCAGCCGATCCTTAACATAGTGAGGGTTGAAGGACAAGGTCGGGTAATGTAGATCCTTTACTGAGAGACAAGAAGTAACGAGGAGAAGTGGGCCGTAACAGAATGGCTGGTAGGACTGGATGCGCGGGACACAAGGGAGTTGCCGGGTAGTAAATAACACTACCGTGATACAAAGGGGCAACGAATACATAACAATACATTACATAGAACATTGTAAAAACCCTACATCTCCCTTCCCCTTTTACGCTCAAAATCTGCGTGTTTTTGAGTGGACTTCTTGGCCTCGATGCGAGGCGAACATCGAGGCTGGACGGGCTGGAACGACTCTTGGTCCAAAGGCATGCTGTCTGTGTCCGGATGGCTGTCGGGTTGGGGTGAAGTCGGCCGAAAGAAACGGCGGTTGCTCCACCAAACCCGGCCGCTGGGCATCCGGATGAGGTAGTCACGGGAGTAGCCTATACCCATAACTGTGCCAACCTTTTCCTACCGCTTTGTAGACGGGTCCTGGATACGGGCCGTAGAGCCTAATAGGAGCGGTGTGAGAGGTTTAGTGCGGGGGTCATACCGTTCTGTGGTGTCGCGAAGACAGATGGCGGCTCGACGGTCACAGCTCTCGGTCCTGGGTTGCCACTGCTGCTGGAAGACCTAGGCGTGGGCAGGGACACAGGAACAAAAAGGGTGGCCGTAGAGCACCTGAGCTGGGGAACGACCAGTGTTGTTTGGGGTGTTCCGGAGCTCAAGGAGGCCTCTGTCGAATGCTTCACAGTCAATGTTTCCTGAGGGGGCCACCTTCTGGATGAGGTGTTTTACCGCTTTCACAGCGGACTCGGCGTGGCCATTTGTTCCAGGTATTATTGTGCTCGTGTCACTTATCCCGGGAGATTGTTCTTACCTTGAAGTTAGGTAAAATCACTCGTGGTGAGGGTTTGTGGTTTTCAGGTGAATATTAAAGATGAACGTATAAAAATACATATATTATGTAATATATACACAGAGTATTGAGAAAGGAGTGGCGGAGGGCACGTAGCGTGTCTTCTGCAGCCCTTCGCCGGTGAGCTTCTGCCTGCCGGCTCCTTAGATGCAATGCAGTCAAAAGATGCTGACAGCAAAAATATTGGCGGGTTACCGTCTTGAACATAGAAATTATATTCCTAATTATCTTACTCTAAGTACCTTACTATAGTAAATGAGATTCTACTTATAAGATAGAATAATACATGTCCTAATGCGTTGTACATGACAAGCTATGGAAATACATTAAATAGTATGTTGTAGGGATGATTGATTGATTACAATTGGAAATCTAAGCATCTAACGGAGGTCTTGTGATGTGTGACGTACATGGCGTGATATGAATAAGATCCGCCTCCTTCCATCCACACCCTAACGTACCTACCAACCTACATACATACATACATATATACATACACTCATTCTGTAAAATAATCCTATATTTCTGTATAGTGTTGGGTACCGTTACATCGCTCGGTCACCTACTTGAAGCGTCCTCGCGAAACCATGTACCTAACCATGTGAAGTGTAAACTCCTGTACTCGTAGTTGCAGGAAGAGGACGTTTACGCTGTTCATCTAGAAGGATATACAATGTTAGAGCCTTTCTTAAAAAGATATATATATATATATATATATATATATATATATATATATATATATATATATATATATATATATATATATATATAAGTACTAATGCAATCGTTATAACGATGAAGGATACTACAACACTTGTGTATAGTATTTTAAGTTGCAGTTATACTGGCAAGGAGGCCTCTAGAACCTCTGTGAATTCTTCTTTATTAGTAAAAGATAAAGCTGATAAAGAGTTAGTCACAAAAGAAATCTTCGAAGTAGAAAGATTACTCAATGAGGTTACAGGGAAATTCCTATAGGAAAGCTCAGCCGTGAAAGCTAAATGAAACCTAGAAGGCTAAGTGATCAGTTTACTGGAACGGACGTGACAAGCATCTTGTACTGCATAGTGTTCTAAAACCAACTCATAGGTGGTGCCTTCTGGGCAAATGACTGAGATATAAAATTCCTCTGTAAAATAGAAATAGAGGTATCCATGAAAGTTACGGTGGAAAATAGGTTTCGGGACTACATGCTTATAAGGACACGGTCAAAGCAATTAATGCCTCTGAACGTGTCCGAACAACCTCACATTCCATTACCGATAGGTAAAAATGCAAATTTGATACTTGAACAATGATATACATGTAGGAACGAAGATTTATAATGACTTAGATCAGCAATATTTCCCAAAGAATAGAAGGGTAAATCTTTGGCAATCAGGACCAAAGTAGAAGATACATCTAGTGTCATGACTGAGTTGTTAACTGAAAATGGGAAAGGATCAACCTCATAGGCTTCAAAACGATCCATAGACTGAAAGGGTACATTTATAATGATAGCCTCAGTAGTTAGTGTGGTTTCAACCAAAGGATAATAATATTGGATCATGTCCTTAGAATACAAGGGAGTCAAATCATACTTGGATTGACCAATCTCCAGTGTATGGAGCAAATCCTCAACAGGGAAAATAGAAGTAGTTACTCTACCATTGACAGCATCTACCATGTTGCGTATTTTCGCTTCATTTACGGAAAGAACTGAGTTTAGAGAAGCTTCGAATGCATGCAAAGCCTGATCACCATTACGTGATTTATCACGTCTAAGCGGCGTAAGGCAAGGTTAAACACAGAAGCCTAGTCATTTGAGTAGTGCAAGAGTTCCTCAAGGTTAGACTCTAGCTTTGCCAATTTCCTATGGTGTAGATCTAAAACCTTTTGGTTAGTAGCTACAACCGTTATGAGTCGGTTGTGGTGTTCCCTCATATCCTGCACATCCTCGTCCATAGCAGTGCCAAAGAGATACTGGGACAGCTTGCCCAACCCATTTATGAGTTCTCTTTTGGTCCGAGCGTGCACAGGATGGAGGTTGTAGTCATGCTTAGACTGATTTAGTCTTTCATGCAAAAATTCTACTCTAGCTTTCAAGCCCTTTATTATTATCTGAGAGAATTTTTGTGTTTGATCATGCGTTTCATTCGCAAGCATTAAGTTTAATGTATGTAAGGAATTATCCAAAGTGTTGGAGACAATGTCTAATTCTATAGGCACAGAAAATATAGCAGAGAAAGGATAGCGAACCAGGAGAGTGTCCTCTATTAGTGCTACTTCCCCTAGATGCGTTGTTAGAGCTCCCGGTTTCAAGTACAACGGTGCAGAAGCTGATACCTGTTGCAGCATGCTCAGTGAGATAGCCAGGAAACACATCATCTGTTAATAGTCATGCCATTAGTTGCAATTAGCGGAGCGTAAGTTATATCCATGTCGCGGTGCAACAGGATTAGGTGCTTTTTGGTTAGTAACCTGTAATTCCGTAGTATTCTCTAGTGATGGGTTAATTTGAGCATTAGTCTTTACAAGCCGATCACTATGAACTATCTCAACATTGTTGAGGAGAGGATCATGTACCTCAAATTTGTTGCCATGCAACTGGCGAACAACCGAGCGTGGAGAACTTGGGGGCAAGCTTAGAACTCCTATTAGGAAGATGAACCTTAACTGTATCCCCAACCTGTATCGTGACAGGAGTCGCATGCTTGTGTTGTTTAACCATCATTTTCGCCCTAGAAGCTTGTAACTTACTTCGGACTTGGGTATGAATATTTTTGAAAACATACATGTGTTGTTTAACATAGTCGTCTACATTATAGACAGGTTTTTGTGGGCTTGCCAAGAGATCATAGGGAAGATTCTTGTCTACCCCATATAGTATATAGTGTGGAGATTTTCCAGTACTTTCACATACCGAACTGTTGATGCATGCAGCAACATGTGGTAACCAATCCTCTCAATCGTCATATAGACTGTTTACAATCGGACGAAGAGCGTCTTGGATTTTCCTATTAGCCCTTTCTACTAGTCCATTGGAAGAAGGGTGATACGCTACAGTGTATGCGCTTTTAATATTATATTGTTCACATATGCCTTGTAGGACTTCATTACGGAATTCAGTTCCGTTGTCACTCAATAACACTCGTGGTGCAGAGTAAGGACAAAATAGTTTAGTTACGAGCGCATGGCCGCATGCGCTACACATTTTGCAGATTTTTCCTTCAAAGGTGCTAGAACCACAAATCTTGTAAGATGGTCTACACACACCAGGAGATACTGCGAGCCATATTGGCTTCTCTGTAATTGGAGATCTATGGAGACAATGTCCCATGGTTTCTCAGGCATTGGATATTCCAATATTGGTGCCGGTCTATTTACCGCACCTTTGTGTTGTGCACATGACACACACTTGTCCACATAGGATTCAATATCTCTACGCATGGTAGGCCAATAATAGGCTTTTCGCGCTGCTTGTAGCATTCGCTCTTTTGCTGGATGTCCTGCACTGGGCATGTCGTGCACTAGTTTCAGTATTACAGGAACAAATCTCTCGGGGACTACATATTGATTGATAGGACCTGTCTTTTGAGGTTACGTCTACACAAAACATTGTCTGGCGACAAATAAAACTGGGTAAAAGGTATTTGTAGACGTGGTAGGTTATCTTCATCACCAGATTCTAGTGCATATATAACCTTTGCCCATACCTCATGGTTTCGCTGTGCGTTATCTAACTCCTTTAGGGTAAAATTAGATACTACAGGGGTCGAATCATTGACAGCCCCAACAGACACGTTTCGTGACAGTGCATCGGCCACTACATTAGCACGGCCGGATAAGTATCTGAATTGTGGGGAAAATTCCTGAATGGTACAATACCATCTTGCCAATCATCCGGTCAGGTTTCTCCCCTTGAACAGCTCAATTACGGCTGAATGATCTGTATAGAGTATAGACCGTAATATTATATCCAAGGATTATATCCTTAAAATGCTTCAAGGCCCATATGACTGCAAGGGCTTCTTGATGAGTGACAGAGTAATTAGACTCTGCCGGTTTGATTGGAAATAGCTTCTGGCAGATTTTCTACCGTTCTGGAGGTTAGCATTATCAGATCAGATTGATCTCCTTCAAAAACTCTGATAAAATTTTTCTTAAACTTGGAATAATTCATGCCTAGCCCATATGGGCATAGAACACTTGTGTTCATCATATGCACTGCTTCTCCCGCTAATCGGGATCTAATGAAGGCAATTTTATCCTCATCACTTGTGACGTTAGATCCTCTCATAACATCCTCACATAGACCCAAAAATTGGCATGCCTTATAGTGTGGGTTTCCTCCATCAAATTCTCTAATGGAAGCGGAAGTGGGAAGTACCTTGATAGGTACCATAGAAGCAGCAGCAGCATGCAAGGTGTTAGCATAACTAGTAGTACTAGTAGTAGCAGTATTAGTAGTAATATTATTGTTATCCATGGTGCTTACTAACAAGGGTGAATACCTATTTCCAGACCTAGTAATTGAAACACCTTCGTCACCTTGAGGTAACGTTCTTACTCCAGTAGAGTATTCTTCTTTAGTCAATGACTCAGCTGTTGGCTCTGTGTTAGTATCTTTCTCGCACCAATATTTATAAAGTCCAGCGAGTGCTTCGGCTTTTGCCATTAAAGCAAGATATTAATCATAATTACTTATACATCGTCCAAAGGCATAAATCTTTTCCAAAGGATTAATTGTTAGTAGTAGTTTACTGTTAGTAACGTGTACTAATATGTGTGAGAAAAAAAAAAATTAAGTCCTCACAATACATACACAGTTGTGTTAAAATAAATTTTATTAAGTTACCTCTATATAAGAGTTAGTGTTAATAAGTCGTGCAACTTGATTAAGTAATAATACACGAGTAAAATGAATGAATATGAGTAATCGGGGAAGAATATGAATTTATTCTAAGTATACCCCTAAAATAGAAAACGGGAGCAAGTGTCTCCAGTAATGTTTTGCTAAGTTCGCCCTTCAAAAGAAAACTTGTTTTAAGGCTCACACTGCAGTAGCTATCATAGGCTAAATTATTTTATTTCACTTATAACGTCTCTTCACTGCAAAAAGGGAAATTATTTTATAACGAACCCAAACAGTGTTTGCGTTAATACAAGTGTTATTTTAATGTTTGTGTGGTTTACCACTAAGTGTTGTACTCACGACTGTAGCCGTTTTAGTTGAAGTAAGTCTTCTTTTTCTTCTTCTTGGGAAATAATTTTCTTCCTCTTGGGAAAAGCGTGGTCCTCCTGGGGATGGGATCCTACAGAATTCCTGCAGGATATAGGTCTGCGAAGGTCTGCGCCGATTATGTCTTCGCCGAATAATGTCTTCGCCGAGAATTCTACGACGAATTATGAATATTTATAGCGAATCATATATATATAGTTTCACTAAAATTTCAGCCTCTCCTTATTTAAAGGAGTGGTCAGTTTTGAAGGAGTTAGTCGGGGTGAGTCAGTGACTCCCCTTGCCGCGAGTGAGAATGTTTTGCTTAATTAATAAGCAAAACAATCTTCAGTTGCCGCGTTTCTCTCACCTCTGTCTCGCTCTTTCTCTGTCTCGCTTTTCTCTCTGTCTCTGTCTTTTTCACGTTCACTTTTCACTTTAACCACTGTCTGTTGCACTTGGCACTGGAGTTAATTATTCGTGTCTACACGGCTGTTACCATTAATGTTCTGGGTATTATTGTGCTCGTGCCACTTATCCCGGGAGATTGTTCTTACCTTGAAGTTAGGTAAAATCACTCGTGGTGAGGGTTTGTGGTTTTCAGGTGAATATTAAAGATGAACGTATAAAAATACATATATTATGTAATATATACACAGAGTATTGAGAAAGGAATGGCGGAGGGCACGTAGCGTGTACGTCTTCTATAGCCCTTCGCCGGTGAGCTTCTGCCTGCCGGCTCCTTAGATGCCGCGCAGTCAAAAGATGCTGACAACAGAAATATTGGCGGGTTACCATCTTGAACATATAAATTATATTCCTAATTATCTTACTCTAAGTACCTTACTATAGTAAGTGAGATTCTACTTATAAGATAGAATAATACATGTCCTAATGCGTTGTACATGACAAGCTATGGAAATACATTAAATAGTATGTTGTAGGGATGATTGATTGATTACAATTGGAAATCTAAGCATCTAACGGAGGTCTTGTGATGTGTGACGTACATGGCGTGATATGAATAAGATCCGCCTCCTTCCGTCCACACCCTGACGTACCTACCAACCTACATACATACATACATATATACACACAGTCATTCTGTAAAATAATCCTATATTTCTGTATAGTGTTGGGTACCGTTACACATTCGACTGTGTGTAGTGGGGCGTCGACATGTTGTGTCATACTCCCCAGCGTTCGAGGAACTCAGCAAACTCCTGGGTAGCGAACTGTGGCCCTCCATCCGTACGTAGACGTAGAGGGACGCCTAACTCGCGGAAAAAAAAGTGCCGGAAGTGGCGGATGGTCGCAGAAGAGGTGGTATCAGGTCCACATGACACCACTACAGGCCATCCAGAGAGGCGGTCGACGATAACTAGGAAAGCCTTCCCAGCTACGTTGAAGAAGTAGGCCGACACTGACTCGAAGGGCCTAGTAGGGTTGTCATCGCATCGTAGGGGCTCTTGCTGCTGACTTGGTTGCAGTATCTGGCATGGCTCGCAAGCATATACGACGTTCGCGATGTCAGAGTCGATGCCACGCCAATATACCACTTGTCGTGCCCAACGCTTGGTGGCCTCTGCGCCGCAGTGACTGTCATGCAGACGGACCAAGACGTGGCGGCGGTGGCAGCAAGGACGACGACACGGGCGCCGTACAGGACAAGGTCGTCCTCGATGTAGATGTTGTCCTGCAGTTTCTAGTATGGGCGCACCGCGTTGGGTAAGGCATAGCGATCTCTTGGGAATCCTGCCCTGATACACTGAAGGAACTCAGAGTAGGCGGGGTCCTCGCTGTCTGCACGAGAAACTCATTCATGGCTACGTCGCTGGATTGCCCAGAAGCACCATGGTTGACGTCAGCGGCCAGAGACTCGACTGCACGTAGGGTGATGCACCTGACGGAGAAGCTGGTTTCCGCATCCAATACATCGTGTTCACGCGTCGGCTTGCCCACTGGAGAGCGAGAGAGGGCATCTGGGATGCACAGCTCCTTGCCCGGTCTGCGGTGTAGGTGAAAGCCGAGATCTTTTTGAGACGCTGAAGACGAGTGTTATCAATGGCGTCCAAAGAGTAGCTGTTGAGGATGGATCCCAAAGGGCGATGGTCAGTCACAAGGCCGAAGTGTTGAAGCCCTGCAAGGTAGAACTTGTACTTCGTCATCGCCCACACTACTGCCAGTAACTCCGACTCGATGGTGGCGTAGCGGGTTTCGGTGTTCGTCAGGAATCGTGAGCCACATTGTATGAGCCTCAACTGTCCTCCACCTTGATCCTGTAGGAGGGCGTATCCCAGACCATACAGACGTGAAGAGTCTGTCTGTAAGACGGTCAGGAGAGCTGGGTTGAAGGTGGCGAAGACTGGTGGACTGGATAAGGCTTCCTTTACCCTCTAAAAGCACACCCGGTGGTCTAGTGGTTAAGACACTCGCCTCACAAGCGAGAGGTCGCGGGCTCAATCCCCGCGCCGGGTAGGAGACATATGGACCAAGTCTCTTATAAGTGTGTGGTCCCTGTTCACCAAACAGTAATGAGGTACCTGATCTCAGACGGGGTTTGTGACCCGCTTTCAGGGGGGAGAAAACAAATCTCCCATAAATAAAAAATATATACGGCAGTGTCGTAATGAGGCTGCCGTACTGGAGCCACAGGCCCGTTAGGGCCTCTTCCAGGAATTCGTCCCTATAAGTCCGTCCCTAGAAAGCCTGGTCGTGGTCAGCAGTCCACACGAACATCCTGTTTGAGCTCATTAATGGGCGAACGGGGACAGCAGCACTGGAGGTGTCAGGTGAGAAGTCTGCCAGCTGGTTTACCAAGCCCATGAATGACCTCAAGTCAGTCAAGTTGACTGGCTTGGCAAAGTCAGTGATGGCCAGAACCTTTTCAGAATCTGCAGCGATGTCATCATTGGAGAACTGATAGCCGCAGAAGTGAACCTTCGGTGCGGCCAGGACGAATTTCTTGGCATTTATGGTGATCTCGTGTGCTCTGCACCTGGCGAGGACTTGGTTGACGCGACAAAGATGTGCCCTGTAATCCTCGTCGTACAAGAGGATGTTGTCAACCACCTTGACGCATTGCATCACTCCCTGAAGCGCAAGATCGCCTCGTAGACAAAAGGCGTCTCATGTGGCTGCGAAACCCATAGGGCCTCGAAGGCAGCGGAAACGGCCATAGGGCAATAAAGGTCGTCAAAGGGTGGTCTTCCTCGGCCAAAGAAATATGCCAATAGCCGCACAAGGCGTCTATGGTGGTGAAGTACTGGGCTTGTGGGGAGACTCTTCGCATGGCTGCAAACGGCGTGGGAGAAGGGTGGGCGGGACGTGAAACCTGGCTGTTGAGCCTGGACAGGTCGGTAGTGATCCGTACACTACCATTAGCCTTCGCCACGACGACCATAGGATGGCACCAAGGAGATGGGTCGTCGCCAGCAGGTGCAATGACGCCTTGAGCTACCATTGAGTCCAGCTGAGCCTTCACAGGGTTCTGGTGAGCAAGGGGAATCAGATGTGGGTTGTAGATGACGAAGGGCTGTGCGTCGCCCTTAAGATGGATGCGCATGGGCGAACAAGCCATGGACTTCAACGGTGCGTCCCGTAGGTCCTCCTTTCTCACCAACACGTCTTCAAATTCCTCTGCTCCTTCTGGTCTGACGTTCGCCGATCTTCTGACTGTGATCTTCTGCTGCGGGAAGTTCTCGGGCACTATGCCCACGTCAGGAGCAAAGGGAGGGGGCGGATGAACAACTGCTTTGGGTGCAGACGAAGCGGCTGAGGTGGTAAGACGATAACGTAAGGTCCGGCGCGGTGCCAGTGTGCGGTGAGGTCGAGGATGATGGGGTGGAGGGGGGTGTGTTGGATTCGAAACGTGTAGTCTTCTTGACGCTGTTGCTCTCTATCTATCCGCTGTCTTGCTGCTTCCTCCTTCCTTTCAACACGTGCCGCGTTGTCGCGATCCGTCAGCCATTTGAGGATCGAGCACAAGTCTATGTTATGGGGGACTTGCGTCGTCTCAGTGGCGAGGGACAGGAGGTGTATAGATGAGGAAGGGCGGGTGGGTGACGAGTAGCTGGCTGCCATGTCTTCCTTTGCTTCTCGGGAACCGCTATGCTGCGAATTCTGCCTTCCTTTCTTCGGCATCACGCCTTTAACAGGAAGAACGAGGTGTACGAGGTAAAAGGGCTTTTACAGAGCTCACAGGGACAAGAAAGTGAAATAGTGGGTATGTGATAACTGTTAGCAACTGCACGGCCAGGAGCGCGGGGCGGGCGAGAAGACGGCCAAGACGCCAGTGCCCAGTAGAGCTGGGCAAGATCCGTGAATTACGGTAATCGTGGAGCTGATTACTTTGTCTGGCGGATCCGTGAGATTCGGGTCCGGACCCGATTACTGGATCCGTGAGGCAGCCAAACGATTACTGGATCCGCGAAGCGACCAGACGATTACTGGATCCGTGAGGCGGCCAGGCAATTACTGAGTACAAACGATTACTGACGGATCCCGCGCATTTTGTAATCGTCTTGCTCTCTACACGAATACCGGGAATTAATATTCTAATGGTCTGACGAATTAAATACTACTAGTACTACTACTACTGCTAATAATAATAATAATAATAATAATAATAATAATAATAATAATAATAATAATAATAATAATGTTACGCTAGCCCTGACACCAAGTGACCACTTGCACTGTCCTTACCACGTATATGCAGAACACGTTATCTTTGTGGAACTTCACGTGGTTCTCAGTCCGTCTCTCTCCAAGTACTCGTGGGCTGCAACCAGGATATTGTGGGCGACTAACACTATTGAACAGTCTCAGATACAAGTCCAGGGTAGGGAAAAGCCAGCGGATATACTTTCTTCGGTTCATTCTTATACAGCAATAGGAGGGTTACAGAGGGCACGTCCTACTCACAGCGGTGGTGGTCTCCTACTGGCTGCCGCGGGCAGTGGCCAGTCAACACTCCCGCTCCCTCTCAAGCGCCACACGTACACACACACACACACACACACACACACACACACACACACACACACACACACACACACACACACACACACACGCACAAACACACACACACACACACACACACACACACACACACACACACACACACACACACACACACACACGCAGCCACCTTTCGTCACACTATTCCCCCCTTAAATGTGACGTCCCGTCACATCCCTCACTTAACATTTAACAGGAACTTAAACAACACATTTCATCAAAAATAAATAAATCCTCACTTCCGTCTAAGGCACTTAAATCCTAGACACTTTAACACTACAGAATCCACACATCAAATCGGATCTCAATAACATAGTCAATCAACCACGCTGGTGGCTTCCTTTTCCTGGGAAGCCTACCAGACTTGTGTTCACTTTCCTCTCCATTTTCTTCACCTTCTTCCTCTTCAGCATCACTGGGTGCTGCACCTTCCTCACTCTTACCAGTGTCACTATCACTGTCGTCTTCACTGTCACTACAGGAACTAACTTCACCATCAGCGCAACCACTAACACTGTCACTGTCTCTCGACTCAACGCCACCACGCGGACCCTAGGTGAACTCTCCCTCGCCTGGGTGTTTCCACAGTCTATCCACGTGTACAATTTTACTTGCCTGTATCCTACCAGGCATTTCTACTCTGTAATTCACTGCGGATATCACTTCTGCCACCTTGTATGGTCCTTCCCAGGACTGGACTGGAGTTTCAGTGACTTGCCAAGCTTTCTCTGTGGGTTATGTAACCAGACTAAGTCGTCCGGTTGATACTCTGCATTCCTGGCGCGACCTTGGTACTGCCTCCACATTGCCTGACCCGACACTTTCAGATGGGTCCTCGCCCGGCGGTAAGCCTCTTCCAGTCGCTGCTGAACGGTTGTGACGTAGTCGCTGTAGGTGTTTGGAAGTTCTGTTCCCGGAGGACGGCCCATGGAGAGGTCAACAGGTAGACGAATCTCCCTGCCAAACATTAACTTTGCTGGCGTGAATCTCGTGGCCTCGTGTTCAGCTGAACGATAGGTCATGAGAACGTAAGGTACCCACACGTCCCAGTCGTGTTGGTCCTCGTAACAGTATTTCGCCAGCTGATGAACAATGGTCGCGTTAAACCTCTCCACCATCCCGTCGCTCTGCGGCCTAAGAGGAGAGGTGCGTGTCTTGTTGATGCCAAGCAGACTGCAGCACTCTTTAAAGACTCGCGACTCAAACTCTCTTCCCTGGTCAGAGTGCAGTTCCCCTGGGACTCCATAGCGCGTGAACACCTCCTCCACGAGGAACTGAGCCACAGTCTCTGCTTCGTGATTAGGTAGGGCGCAGACCTCCGGCCATTTCGAGAAGTAATCCTTCACCACGCACAGATACTTGTTCCTCCTTTCTGTGCATGGAAAAGGACCAGCTATATCCACGGCCATGCGTTCCATCGGCGCCCCGGTGTGATACAGCTGTAGGGAGGCGCGAGCCTTGCGGGCGGGGCCTTTCTTGGCAGCGCACACACGGCAAGTCTTACACCACTCTTGCACGTCTCGCCGCAAGCCCACCCAGTACACACGCTGCCTTAGCTTCTCGAGCGTACGTTTCACTCCCAAGTGGCTGCTGGTATTTCCTTCATGCATCTCTCTCAACAGCTCCTGTCGCCGAGAGAGTGGCACTATTACCAGCCAGCTCGCCTCTCCTGTTCGTGCGTGCGTCCAGCGTCGGTGCAGTATTCCTCCTCGCAGACTCAGTGCCTCCCACTGATCAACCAGGCACTTGATAGTGGGACTCTCGGGCGACACTGTCTCCTTGGGAGGCCTTTCACTGCTGGCCTCTAATCATCCAATCACCAGAGACAGGTTAGAGTCCTCTCGTTGGTCCCTTTTCCACTTACCGTCTGCCTCGGTGATCCTGTGAGCGACGGTCACTTTCCTCACAGACACCTCAGACTCCCGCCGCGAGCAGTGCACACACTCAGGTGGACAGGGGCGGCGGCTGAGGCTTTCGGCGTTGCTATGTACCCTGCCAGGTCGATGCACGATCTCGTAATTATACTGCTCCAGTTTCCCGATCCACCTGGCCAACTGTCCTTCTGGTTCCTTCATTGTCTTCAACCACCGTAGCGCGGCGTGATCAGTACGAATGGTGAAGCGCGTGCCATACAAGTAGTGATGGAAGTGGTCGAGAGCTTTCATCACTGCTGCCAGCTCCTTCCGGGTGACGCAATAGTTACGCTCGGCCTTGTTGAACTTGGCGCTGTAGTACGCCACCACATACTCCTTTCCATCACGAAGCTGCGACAACACCCTCTTGGCTCACATCGGTGTCTATGATATACGGCAGGCCATGCTGAGGGTAGGGAAGCACTGGCGCCACCGCCAACGCTGTCTTCAGTGCCACAAAAGCCTGCTGGCACTCCTCGCTCCACTCGTAGGATGCTCCTTTCCTCGTCAGGTGATGCATTGGGGCGGCGACAGTGGCGAACCCTGCCACGAACCTCCGGTAATATGTGCACAGGCCGAGAATACTGCGAAGCTCTGAGATGTTCCGATGGAAAGGCCACCCCTCCACTGCGGTAACCATGAGCCGGTCAGTGCTCACACCTTCCCTGCCGACGACATGTCCCAAGAACGACACCTCTGACTTGAATAAGGTGCATTTCTTTGGACTCAGCTTCAAGCCAGCCTTCCTCAGGCGGGCGAATACTTCCGTGAGTCTTGCTAACTCCTCCTCGAAGCTGTTCCCAAACACCAGCACATCGTCTAGGTACACGACTGCTGCCTTCCACTGCATTCCTTCTAGAGCACGCTCCATCAGACGCTCGAAGATCCCGGGACTGTTCATGAGGCCAAATGGCATCACATTCCAATGCCACAGGCTTTGCCCACACGAGAAGGCTGTCCTCTTCTTATCCTTGGGCGCCATCTCGACTTGATGGTACCCTGACTTCAAGTCCAGCGTGGAGAACCATTGAACCCCGCTGAGAGCGTCTAACGTGTCGTCGATGTGGGGGAACGGATAGGCGTCGGGGACAGTCACGGCGTTTAGGGCCCGGTAGTCTACGCAGAACCTCCTGGTGCCGTCTTTCTTCGTCACAAGTACTACCGGCGAGCATCACGGACTGTCTGACCGCTCTATCAATCCCGCTGTTTCCATCTCCCGGATCAACTTCTCCATTTCTTCTCTCTTCGCTGGTGGAACCCGACGAGGCGCCTGCTTGACGGGGGGACTGTCTCGCGTGTAGATGCAATGTTGCACCAATGACGTGTGACCCAGGTCCAGATCTCCACTGCTGAACACGTCGCAGTACTGTGTAAGTAATGCCCTCACTCAAATCACCTGCTCAGCTATCAGCTGAGTAATGCTCCTCCCCGCTAAGTCTTCCAAGTACACAGGCAGGCCCTCTTGTCGGTTCTTCTGTCTCTTCTCCCCCTTCGGTGCATTCCACCTCGCTTCCTTCCTCACTGGTGGTGGTGGCGGTAGTGGTGGGAGCGGCGAGATGTGTGGCGGTGCGAGCGACTCTTCCTCTCCGCGCGCGACCTTAACTGGGTGACTTGACGGACCCTGGTTTCTGCCATCCTGGTTCCTTTACCTCTCCCCTCGTGACGAGCTCTCCATTAGGATTCAAAGGCACTTCATAGCCTCTCACTGACATCCTACCTTCCTGGAGATCTGCACACGCTCCCACTCGGTTAAGGTAATCCAACCCCAACAGGCATTCATCTTCCATCTCCGCCACAAACACAGGCAGGCGTTCAGTCACCCTGCCGACTGCCAGACTCACCCACACAGGCCCCTTTACAAGTACACAGTCTCCCGTAACTCCGCACAATTGCTCACCCGCACACCTCACATCACGTTCTGGTAGGACTCCCTCACGTACGAAGGTCCTCTCTGCTCCCGTATCCACTACCATCTCCACCCGGCGTCCATTTATACTTTCCGCCACCCTGATGGCGTCGGACGCCGCCACCTGACGACATCTTAGATGGTTTGGGGTGCCCCATTGTCCTGCTGGGAGGCTGCCCCTGCTCCCAGCTGCTTCGCATTTCCCGACGGCATCGCCAGAGCCTTGGGTTGACGGCACTCGGGACTCTTGTGCCCCTGCATCCCGCAGCTCCAGCAGCAGGGCTCAAAGACCAGTCGCTTCCCGTCCTCCATTGAACGTGCCCGGCTCTTGCACTCGTGCTTTTTGTGGCCTAGCTGACCACAGTTGAAGCACGCCCCTTTAAAAGGCGTCAGGCTCGCCTTCCCGCCAGGTTGGGGCGCCCCGCCACTTGTCTGCACCCGCCTGGCCCACCTACGTCTCGGGTGACTCATCCAGCCCGTCACGTTGCTGGGGGGTGAGGGGACAGGACCAGAGCTCACGAGGAAGGCTTCGAACTCTGCTGCCCGTGACAAAGCCTCCTGCACGTTCTTGGGCGCCGCCTGCTTGACGTGAATCTGAAGCTGGTGGTCTTGAAGGGCGTCCACGAAGCAATCCATTGCCAGCATGTCCACAGTGTCATCCGATGCCATGGGGTACGCGCCCCTCACTAGCGCCTCCACGTCCTGCGCCAGTATAGGAAGGGCTTCATCTTTCCCCCGCCTTCTATTCTTTAGCTGGGCCCGGAATACTTCTGGCTCTCGCCTCCTACCGAAGCGACGTTGCAGGGCTCCCGCAACACTGTCATAACACCACAGCTGGGCGGGAGTCAGATGCTCCAGCACCTCCAACGCCTGTCCCTTCAGTATGCTCACTAACTGAAAGGCCTTCTTCTTCTGTGTCCACCTCTGACGCCGAGCAATTACCTCGTACTGTGCTTGGTATGTGTCGAACGACACTTTCCCGTCATACTCAGTCACTTTCCTCTCATAACCTACCTTCCCACCTACACAGACCCCCTGGGGGTGTCGTTCAACTGAATTAACTAACAGGTGTTTCCCTGCGGGTAGATTCTGGGTGTTGTAGTAGTGAGTGGTGTCCGGAGGCGGCGACAGAGGGATGTGGGGCGGGGCGACGGGAGGAGAGGGTGGTGGCGTGGCTAGCGGCAAGGCGGGAAGGGAGGAGGTTCTGGTTAAGCGACGTTCGAGCGTATTGCCCCCATCCCGAGGGTCGAGATATGACGCGCTCTCCTCTTTTCGCGCCAAATGTTCCTCTAGCATGGCCGCGCACCACTGTAAGTCTGCGCGCCACCTCTCCTCCACCGTCTTAATTCCTTCTTTCACTTCCTCGTTCACACGAGTGCACGTTTCTTCGGTGTACGTGTTCACTCGTGTCTCGAGGACTTCCATCTTCTCCCCCATAACCGCTGTAAGCTCCTCCTTTGTAGCCAATTGTTGCACTTTGTTGGAGAACATGGTCAGCATGGCCTCCTGTTGCCTGGCCATCACGTCCATCCTGATCTCCTGTTGGCTGGCCATCAAACTCCCCCAAGTGGTCAGCATCTCCTGCACTGACCGTACGACCATATGCTCTTCTTGTTCAGGGAGGGTCGAGCATTCCTCTTCCTCCCGTGCAACACTGGACGGCATCATCGCACCGCCTGTCTCCTCCTGCTGCTTTCCCGTCATTTCTGAGTCTTCACTGTTCATACTGACGATATCTTGATCACTTTAAGTCACAGCACTTTATCACTTCACTATCCCACTTCTGGAACACTAGTTGTTACGCTACCCCTGACACCAAGTGACCACTTGCACTGTCCTTACCACGTATATGCAGAACACGTTACCTTTGGGGAACTTCACGTGGTTCTCAGTCCGTCTCTCTCCAAGTACTCGTGGGCCGCTACCAGGCTATCGTGGGCGACTAACACTATTAAACAGTCTCAGATACAAGTCCAGGGCAGGGAAAAGCCAGCGGGTACACTTTCTTCGGTTTATTCTTATACAGCAACAGGAGGGTTACAGAGTGCACGCCCTACTCACAGCGGTAGTGGTCTCCTACTGGCTGCCGCGGGCAGTGACCAGTCGCCACTCCCGCTCCTTCTCAAGCGCCACACACACACACACACACACACACACACACACACACACACACACACACACACACACACACACACACACACACACACACACACACACACATACACACACTCACACACACACACACACACAGCTACCTTCCGTCACAATAATATTAATAATAATAATGTTACTACTAGGAGTAATACTACTATATTAATAGAATCACCATGTCATGTAGCCTATTTGCCATCTATTAACTATGCTATATAGACTCATAGGAGTGTTTGATTGAAACATAGCTACGCTTAGTTTTATATTTATAATGTGCTTACAAGGCACAACTCTGATGTTTTTTAATGTGAATTCCACGGCGCTCGTGACTTATGAGCAGAGATATACAACTTTAAGACTATTCCCACGAAAATGTAGCAATTTTAAGAGAAAAAAAATGACACGGTTTAATGGAGGAAGAATTAAAGTTCGTGGAGGAATTATAATTATGCTGATAATTACTCAAGTTTTATTAACATACATATGTAGAGCAGATTGGCAGTAACCCCCTTATAAAAGCAGCTATGACTCGACTGAGCTGCCGGAGGCGATATAACCAGTATATATAAGCTACGCTCTGACATCACACCTTATCAACTAATCACCTTTCGAATAAAGGAAAAAAAGTTTGGCAGTATGAGAATACTGCCTAATGTCGCCAGCGTCTAGCAACAGTTTACATTTCAACAATGTTATTTTTTGTTTTTTTAAGTTTTAAACATTATCATTCCCGAGTTGTGACCAGTATGTTTGACGTAGCTAGTTATCACTTAGAAGTTCAATATCTAACTTCGCTTTTCTGACCATAAACTTATAAAGTAATCGTCGGATCCGATTACTTGGCAAAAGTAATTGGGTCCCAGCAGCTCTGACGGATCCGCGGGATCCGAATCCAGTAATCGGATGCCACCCAGCCCACTGCCCACTACAGGGTTGCCAACTGGCATTTTTCACTGCCAAATTTTACAAATTTTGGCAGTAAAACGAGTGATTGGCAGTGGAAAATGATAACTTGGCAGTTTGGCAGTAAAAAGTTTTAATTTGGCAATCAACAAACCAAGTGAGAAGCCATATAAAGAACTTGCAGATTATGCTCTGCACTGCTTGACGACACCAGTGAGTAATGCAGTCTTGGAGAGAATTTTCTCCCATGTAACTGCAGTGAAGACAAAAGTTCGTAACAAAATTAATTTGAAAATGTTTGAGTCAATTCTAAGAATACGTACAACGCTAATAATGTCGGGGAAGTGTTGTAAAGACATTGTAATAACTGGAGACATGCTGGACAAGATTACCGTGGATATGTACGAGCATGCAAGAGGTGGGAATGTACAGTCGCCCAAATATATGATGGCGCGTCTTACGGAGATTTTCGTTCTAAAATTAGATTATGGCAACCCTAACAAATGGAATGAAACATTCTTATAACTTGTCAGGAATGTCATTATATTCACGAATCAGAGTTGGTGAATTCACGAATCAGTGAATGGTTGATTAGTGGGAGGCACTGAGTCTGTGAGGAGAAATACTGCACCGACGCTGGACGCACGCACGAACAGGAGAGGCGAGCTGGCTGGTAATAGTGCCACTCTCTCGGCGACAGGAGCTATTGAGAGAGATGCATGAAGGAAATACCAGCGGCCACTTGGGAGTGAAACGTACGCTCGAGAAGCTAAGGCAGCGTGTGTACTGGGTGGGCTTGCGGCGAGACGTGCAAGAGTGGTGTAAGACTTGCCGTGTGTGCGCTGCCAAGAAAGGCCCCGCCCGCAAGACTCGCGCCTCCCTACAGCTGTATCACACCGGGGCGCCGATGGAACGCATGGCCGTGGATATAGCTGATCCTTTTCCATGCACAGAAAGGAGGAACAAGTATCTGTGCGTGGTGAAGGATTACTTCTCGAAATGGCCGGAGGTCTGCGCCCTACCTAATCACGAAGCAGAGACTGTGGCTCAGTTCCTCGTGGAGGAGGTGTTCACGCGCTATGGAGTCCCAGGGGAACTGCACTCTGACCAGGGAAGAGAGTTTGAGTCGCGAGTCTTTAAAGAGTGCTGCAGTCTGCTTGGCATCAACAAGACACGCACCTCTCCTCTTAGGCCGCAGAGCGACGGGATGGTGGAGAGGTTTAACGCGACCATTGTTCATCAGCTGGCGAAATACTGTTACGAGGACCAACACGACTGGGACGTGTGGGTACCTTACGTTCTCATGACCTATCGTTCAGCTGAACACGAGGCCACGAGATTCACGCCAGCAAAGTTAATGTTTGGCAGGGAGATTCGTCTACCTGTTGACCTCTCCACGGGCCGTCCTCCGGGAACAGAACTTCCAAACACCTACAGCGACTACGTCACAACCGTTCAGCAGCGACTGGAAGAGGCTTACCGCCGGGCGAGGACCCATCTGAAAGTGTCGGGTCAGGCAATGTGGAAGCAGTACCAAGGTCGCGCCAGGAATGCAGAGTATCAACCGGGCGACTTAGTCTGGTTACATAACCCACAGAGAAAGCTTGGCAAGTCACTGAAACTCCAGTCCAGTCCTGGGAAGGACCATACAAGGTGGCAGAAGTGATATCCGCAGTGAATTACAGAGTAGAAATGCCTGGTAGGATACAGGCAAGTAAAATTGTACACGTGGATAGACTGTGGAAACACCCAGGCGAGGGAGAGTTCACCTAGGGTGCGCGTGGTGGCGTTGAGTCGAGAGACAGTGACAGTGTTAGTGGTTGCGCTGATGGTGAAGTTAGTTCCTGTAGTGACAGTGAAGACGACAGTGATAGTGACACTGGTAAGAGTGAGGAAGGTGCAGCACCCAGTGATGCTGAAGAGGAAGAAGGTGAAGAAAATGGAGAGGAAAGTGAACACAAGTCTGGTAGGCTTCCCAGGAAAAGGAAGCCACCAGCGTGGTTGACTGACTATGTTATTGAGATCCGATTTGATGTGTGGATTCTGTAGTGTTAAAGTGTCTAGGATTTAAGTACCTTAGACGGAAGAAGTGAGGATTTATTTATTTTTGATGAAATGTGTTGTTTAAGTTCCTGTTAAATATTAAGTGAGGGATGTGACGGGACGTCACATTTATGGGGGGGATAGTGTGACGAAAGGTGGCTGTGTGTGTGTGTGTGTGTGTGTGTGTGTGTGTGTGTGTGTGTGTGTGTGTGTGTGTGTGTGTGCGTGTGTGTGTGTGTGTGTGTGTGTGTGTGTGTGTGTGTGTGTGTGTGTGTGTGGCGCTTGAGAAGGAGCGGGAGTGTTGACTGGCCACTGCCCGCGGCAGCCAGTAGGAGACCACCACCGCTGTGAGTAGGACGTGCCCTCTGTAACCCTCCTATTGCTGTATAAGAATGAACCAAAGAAAGTATATCCGCTGGCTTTTCCCTACCCTGGACTTGTATCTGAGACTGTTCAATAGTGTTAGTCGCCCACGATATCCTGGTTGCGGCCCACGAGTACTTGGAGAGAGACGGACTGAGAACCACGTGAAGTTCCACAAAGATAACGTGTTCTGCATATACGTGGTAAGGACAGTGCAAGTGGTCACTTGGTGTAAGGGCTAGCGTAACATTATTATTATTATTATTATTATTAGCAGTAGTAGTAGTACTAGTAGTATTGAATTCGTCAGACCATCAGAATATTAATTCCCGGTATTCGTGTAGAGAGCAAGACGATTACAAAATGCGCGGGATCCGTCAGTAATCGTTTGTACTCAGTAATTGTCTGGCCGCCTCACGGATCCAGTAATCGTCTGGTCGCTTCGCGGATCCAGTAATCGTTTGGCTGCCTCACGGATCCAGTAATCGGGTCCGGACCCGAATCTCACGGATCCGCCAGACAAAGTAATCAGCTCCACGATTACCGTAATTCACGGATCTTGCCCAGCTCTACTGGGCACTGGCGTCTTGGCCGTCTTCTCGCCCGCCCCGCGCTCCTGGCCGTGCAGTTGCCAACAGTTACCACATACCCACTATTTCACTTTCTTGTCCCTGTGAGCTCTGTAAAAGCCCTTTTACCTCGTACACCTCGTTCTTCCTGTTAAAGGCGTGATGCCGAAGAAAGGAAGGCAGAGTTCGCAGCATAGCGGTTCCCGAGAAGCAAAGGAAGACATGGCAGCCAGCTACTCGTCACCCACCCGCCCTTCCTCATCTATACACCTCCTGTCCCTCGCCACTGAGACGACGCAAGTCCCCCATAACATAGACTTGTGCTTGATCCTCAAATGGCTGACGGATCGCGACAACGCGACACGTGTTGAAAGGAAGGAGGAAGCAGCAAGACAGCGGATAGATAGAGAGCAACAGCGTCAAGAAGACTACACGTTTCGAGGCCAACACCCCCCCCTCCACCCCATCATCCTCGACCTCACCGCACACTGGCACCGCGCCGGACCTTACGTTATCGTCTTACCACCTCAGCCGCTTCGTCTGCACCCAAAGCAGTTGTTCATCCGCCCCCTCCCTTTGCTCCTGACGTGGGCATAGTGCCCGAGAACTTCCCGCAGCAGAAGATCACAGTCAGAAGATCGGCGAACGTCAGACCAGAAGGAGCAGAGGAGTTTGAAGACGTGTTGGTGAGAAAGGAGGACCTACGGGACGCACCGTTGAAGCCCATGGCTGGTCCGCCCATGAGGTATTCATTTATTTGTATTGGGATTTTAGGTGATGTATGATGTACAGTGTCCGTTTTCTAGTTCATTAAAACTTGGAGCTACAGCCAAGTTTTTCACTCCATCCCTTGACAATTTAATGAACTAGAATTCGCGATGGAGCGAGTACTGAAGCCCTCGCGTTTGGATCTGGAGCCCAGCTCGCTTACAGCGGCGAAGGAGTGGAACCACTGGCACAGAACGTTCCAGAACTTCATCGTCGAGTGTGGTGATAATGCACCAGATAAATTTCGAACCCTCGTGAATTGTGTAGCATCTAATGTGTACGAATATATAGAAGAGTGTGATACCTATGATTCGGCAAAGTCTATACTAGAAAAGCTGTATGTGAAAACGCCAAACGTGAATTTTTCGAGGCACCTACTGGCTACTAGGAAACAAAAGCCTGGGGAGTTGTTAGATGAATTTCTCAGAGAATTGCACAAATTAAGCAAAGACTGTGGGTTGAAAGCCATCAGTGCATAAAAATATCGGGAAGAGTTGATAAGGGATGCGTTCATAAACGGCCTTGCTTCAGCCTTGATTCGTCAACGCCTCCTTGAAAATGACAAGTTGGACCTGCAAAGTGCATACAATCAGGCCTATTCTTTGGACCTCGCCCATAAGAATGCGGAAGCCTTTAACCATTGGGTGACTCATACAACTGCAGCTATAAACCCATAGGTTGGTAAGGAGGAGAATGTAGAACCGAATAAATGTGATAAAGTGGAAATATCAGAAAATACTCCTGTGGCTGCAACATTTACACAAAGAAAGAAATGTTACTTCTGTGGTGGAAATGCCCACGCTCGTAATAATTGTCCTGCCCGAGAGGCTATATGCCATAAGTGTGGAAAACCGGGGCATTTTCCTCG
This sequence comes from Cancer borealis, assembly GCA_036785275.1. NCBI lineage: Eukaryota > Metazoa > Arthropoda > Malacostraca > Decapoda > Cancridae > Cancer > Cancer borealis. The sequence continues at coordinate 27,008 of JAXIVD010003279.1, forward strand.
TGCATGTAAGTCAAAATCTACTTCAGGGTCTGTAGCAATGGTGTTTAAGCCCAGTGTCATGGCTACAAGGTCAAATATTCCTCAAGGACTCGATCAAGCAGCAACTGCTGTCACTATAAATGGGAAATGTGTCAATGCTTTGGTGGATTCCTGTAGTACTGAAAGTTATATAAGTGAGAAAATGGCAAAGGAGTTAGGACTGAAAATACACCCAAGTGGTAAAGGTATCACTATGGCCCAGAAATCTTTGAATATAACTTCTTTGGGGTTCATTGTAGCTGACCTTACCCTAGGAGTAAATAATGTAACATATCCTGCTACTCGGCTTGATATCCTGCGTGAATTGTGTACAGATGTGTTACTAGATCAAGATTTTCAACGACAGCATAAGAATGTAAATTTCAAATATGGAGGGTCTAAACCAGGAATAACTCTTGACAACCACGAGTGCTGTGCTCTCACCGCTGCTGATATAGAGGAGACCATCTCTTTTCCAAAATTTGCTACCTGGTTGCAAACCGATTGCAACTAGATCAAGGCGGTATAGTAAGGACGATGAGTCCTTTATTGATAGTGAAGTAAATCGATTATCAAAAGAAAGAGTGCTTGAGCCAAGTAACTCTTCATGGAGGGCACAAGTGGTAGTAGTGAAGGACCCTACAAATCGCCATAAGAAAAGACTCTGTGTGGACTATTCACAGCCTATAAAACTATTTACAGAACTTGATGCATATCCCTTGCCGAGGATAGATACTATGGTGGATAAACTCTCGAAATACAAAGTATTTTCCACTTTCGACCTCAAAATTGCGTATCACCAGATACCTATCAAAGACTCTGATAAGAAATACACAGCATTTGAAGCCAATGGGCAGTTATACCAATTCACTAGAATTCCTTTCGGAATCACTAATGGAGTTTTTGCCTTCCAGAGGGCTATGGACAAGATGGTGGAAGAAGAGAACTTACAGGGTGCTTTTCCATATCTCGATAACATAACCATAACTGGCCACACACAGGAAGAACATGATAAGAATGTTGAAAGTTTCCTGAGGGTTGTAAAGCAGCGACTGTTAACCCTTAATGATAAGAAGACTGTGAAAAGTGTATCCTTAATCTGTGTCCTTGGATACTGGGTGGGAAATGGGTTAATCAAGCCAGATCCTGAAAGGCTGAGACCCCTTCAAGAGCTTCCACCCCCTTCTGACGTAGGCTCACTACGGAGAATAATGGGCATGTTCGCCTACTATTCTAAGTGGATCCATGATTTCTCGGACAAAATACGTCCACTGGCTTCGGCAGATAAATTTCCCTTGGATAATAATGCTTTGGATGCCTTTAACCTGTTCAAAAGAGAACTTGAAGACGCCACGCTTCATACTATCGACGAGAACCTGCCTTTTGAAGTTGAGTGTGACGCCTCAGAAGTAGCCATTTCAGGCGTACTCAACCAAGGGGGCCGGTCCGTTGCCTTCTTCTCTCGGACCCTGCACGGGAGTGAGCAAAGATATCACATTCTCGAAAAGGAGGCTACAGCTCTAATAGAATCAGTACGACGCTGGAGCCACTATCTGGCTAGAAGCCACTTCACCTTAACCACGGATCAGCGTTCAGTGGCATTCATGATGGATAATAGAAGGCGTACTAAGATAAAGAACAATAAGATACAAGAGTGGAGGATGGAACTGTCAGAATTCAGTTATACTATTCGTTATAGCAGGGAAAGAGAATGTAGTCCCTGATGCCTTGTCACGGGGTTTCTGTTGTTCAGTCTTCCCAGACTCCACTCTCACAGATCTTCACAATGGTCTTTGCCATCCAGGGGTTTCTCGACTGTTGCACTTTGTAAGGGCTAGGAACCTCCCTTTCTCAACAGAAGAGGTAAAGAAGACATGCGGATCTTGCCAGGTTTGTGCATAACTAAAACCTCAATACTATCGCCCTGCAGAGGGGACACTAGTCAAGGCAACTCAGTCCATGGAACGAATAAGTATCGACTTTAAGGGGCCCTTACCCACTTCCTCTCGTAATCCTTATCTACTTACAGTTATTGATGAGTTCTGAAGATTCCCATTTGCTTTTCCATGACCCAATATGAATACTGAGACGGTGATAAAATGTCTAGAGCAAGTGTTTAGTCTGTGTGGAATGGCCTACTATGTACATTCAGATCGGGGAACTGCATTCATGTCAAAGGATTTAAAAGCATACCTTTCTCAGAAAGGAGTGGCAACAAGCAGAACGACCCTTTATAATCCTAGGGGGAATGGGCAAGTAGAAAGACTTAATGGGACGCTATGGAAAGCTATTCAACTAGCTCTTAAGTCTAATAATTTACCTGAGAACCGATGGGAACTTATACTTACAAACGCACTTCACTCTATAAGGTCTCTACTATGTACAAGCATCAACACCACTCCTCACGAAAGATTTTTTAAATTCCAGCGAAGGTCTACCCACGGGAACTCTCTCCCCTCATGGCTAATGTCCCCGGGTCCTGTACTTTTACGAAGGTTTGTAAGAAATAAGAACGAGCCTCTAGTAGATGAGGTGGAGCTGCTGGACTGCAATCCCTCTTATGCTAATATCAGACATCTTGATGGGAAGGAAACAACGGTATCGGTATCTCCTTTTCCTGGAAGGGACCTGTCCCCTTGTCCTAAAAATCTAGAAGTATCAAACACGGCCTCCCCACCCCCTGTACAAGAAGAAATGGGAGTTATTGATGAGCCTTCGTGCCAGGAATCAAGAGTTCCTGATTGTGTACCTGAAGTAAGAAGGTCTAGTCGTACAATAAAAGCTCCTACTAGATATGTATGGGATCAAGATGTATGGAATATTGAAATGTATGATACTGTATTGAAAATTGTAAACCTGTATTCTAGCTTCACTCTGGTATGCAGTATACTGTACTGTATATATTGAATACATTTTTCTAGGGTGGAAGAATGAGATAAATAATCACTTAAATATTATCTTTAATATTTATTAATGTGCCACAATAATGATCGTTTTATATTGGTTGCATTTCATAATTGTGTTTGCATCATTTCCCTCGAGGCGGCGCCACGGCTTTTGTTTACATTTTGAATCCCGTGTCATCAGCTGCACACGTGTTGAGTCTTCTTTCTCTCTAACTTCTCCGGTAATTATTATTCTGGTTATGTGGTTCTCATTATGCATATGTATTGTCTGTTTTTATACATAGACTGTGCTGTGGAGGCATTCATTTATTTGTATTGGGTTTTCAGGTGATGTATAATGTACAGTGTCCGTTTTCTAGTTCATTAAAACTTGGAGCTACATGTAGTTTATTTGGACTTCAGTAAAGTCTTTGACAGAGTACCCCATAGAAGACTGTTAAGTAAAGTCAAGGCTCATGGCATAGGTGGGAAGGTACTGGAATGGATTAGGGGATGGCTTACTAGTAGGGAACAGAGGGTACAGATTAATGGGAAGAAATCAGAATGGGGTAATGCCACTAGTGGGGTACCCCAGGGATCAGTACTAGGACCGTTGTTATTCATAATCTATGTAAATGACTTAGAGACAGGAATAAACAGTGATATCAGTAAATTTGTCGATGACACAAAGATAGGAAGACCGGTAAAGAATTTAGATGATGTTAGGATGCTGCAGGATGACTTAAATAGGCTGTACGATTGGTCAGAGAAATGGCAGATGCAGTTTAATGTTAACAAGTGTAGCATTATGAGCGTAGGTAAAGGTAATAGGCCTGTAGACTACACATTAAATGACAATACCTTAGTAAGGTCATATAGTGTGATGGACTTAAGAGTTCAAATAAGCAGTGACTTGCGCCCCAGGGAACAGTGTATTATAGCTAGAAATAGGGCCAACAAGATACTGGGATTTATTAGTAGGTGTGTGACAAATAGGAGTTCTGAGGTAATTCTGAGATTGTATTTAGCGCTAATTAGACCCCATCTAGATTATGCAGCTCAATTTTGGTCCCCGTATTACAGGAAAGATATAGCCTCCTTGGAGGCAGTCCAGAGAAGAATGACCAAGATGATTCAGGGGCTGAGAAATTTACCTACAAAGATAGGTTAAAACGTCTTAATCTCCATTCCCTAGAGAGAAGGAGGGCAAGAGGGGATATGATTGAGGTTTTCAAATGAGTAAAAGGAATTAATAAGGGAAACATTGATCAGGTTTTAGAATTTAGTAGTCAGGATAGGACACGTGGAAATGGTTACAAGCTAGAAAAACTTAGATTCAGGACAGACATAGGTAGATATTGGTTTACTAACAGAGTGGTGAATGATTGGAATAGGCTGGGTAGACACGTAGTAAGTGCTGAGTCAATAGGTAGCTTTAAAAGACGGTTGGATCAGAGTATGGATAGGGATGAAAGGTGGGATGGCTAAATATTGGATTATTCCAAGGGTGGGGGACAAGGAGCTGCCTTGTGTAGGTCATTAACTGGCCTCTTGCAGTCTCCCCATTTCTTATGTTCTTATGTTCTTATGAGTGATCGTTGGTTCATCAGCCCTCCCCTGCTGGGCTGTCCGACCGGCTGCCTGGTTTTGTTGAGCTCTTGTCTTGGTCATATTGTTGCTGTTGGCGAGTCACTACAGCAGAATATTGCCACATATAATCCTGATCCGATATTATTTTCGACGGTGTGGGCTGTTCACTATTGTTATGATGACGTCACAGTAATGGGGAGTGGTTTGGAGTGTAATCTACCACGTATTTCATTTATGTTTTCTCCCATGTCATGAATATTTATATTACCATGGTATAAGCATACCTGGAGCAGCCAGTATTAGGGACTGGCTAGCAAAATACGAAAAGCAGAATGTTTAACAGGCAGTGCAGGCAGTGTAGCAGGAGGTTGGTTAGGGACGTCCGATCACCACAACAGATAATTAATATATATCAAAAAACATTTTGTTATTATGTAAGTTTTAAGTTATTTGTGAAAAACCTGTAACTCGCTTAATACTGGTCGCACATATTCATACTGGCACAGGAGACGCCTTGACCTACGGCCTACCTCCCTTTCTACCTCCTACCTACCTCCTACTTCCTACCTACCTCCTACCTCCAATATTCCTTTCTAACTCCTACCTCCCTTTTTACCTCCTACCTCCTTTTCTAGCTCCTACTTCCTACCTCCCTTTCTACCACCTTCTTCCTATCTTGTATTAGCCTAAATATGGCTACATTTATTGTAGATATGGCAACTATGTTCCGTGCGTGCACCCAGTGTACTTTCCCGCTGGCAGGCCCGCTCTGTGCCCGCCTTTGGCAATCAGTCGGGAGTCGATGCCTGCCCGGGGCACGACCACGACGCCAGTCTCTCTGTATGTAGTCTGTAAGCAAGGATCTTATTAAAGTGTCTCTTAGAACTTGCTTATTCCATCACCTTTACAAGACTGCATGGGCTTCAGCCAAGTCCCCCAGCACATGTGGTGGCACCAGTACATGCCCAGTACCACCTCTCTTTCTACCTCCTATCTCCCTTTCTACCTCCTACCTACCTCCTATCTCCTACCTCCCTTTCTACTTCATACTTCCCTTTCTATCTCCTACCTCCCTTTCTACCTCCTACCTCGTACCTCCCTTTCCACCTCCTTATAGGGTAGGTCATGTCTCACTAGCTTATTAACTTTTTATATGAATGTTTATGAGGCAGTAGATAATGATGCGAATTACGATATTATATACCTTGACTTCAGTAAAGCATTTGATAAGGTTCCACATGATAGATTACTAAGTAAAGTTAGAGCGCATGGGATTAATGGGAAAAGTTCTTCGCTGGATTAGGTCATGGTTAAGCAATAGGAAGCAAAGAGTTACATTTAATGGTTCCAAGTCTAATGGGGGGGAGGGTAACAAGTGGAGTGCCACAGGGATCTGTATTAGGGCCATTATTATTCATAATATACATTAACGACTTAGACAATGGGATTAGTAGTGATATTAGTAAATTTGCTGATGATTCTAAGATAAGCAGGATTATTAAATCAGTCTGATGTAAAATACTTGCAGGGGGACTTAGATAGGTTAAAAGAGTGGGTAGCTAAGTGGCAGATGGATTTTAATATTGCCAAGTGTAAAGTAATGCATATTGGTAGGGAAAAAATCCTCAAAACAGGTACAATATAAACAGGATAATGCTGAATAGGTCAGAATGTGAGAGGGATTTGGGTGTTCAGGTTAGCTCAGACCTCCGTCCCAGAAAACAATGCATTGAGGCTAGAAATAGGGCTAATTGGTTGTTAGGATTCATTACTAGAAGTAATAAAAGTAGATGTGCCGAGATTATTTTGAAATTGTATTTAGCGTTAGTCAGACCTCACCTCGACTATGCAGTGTAGTTTTGGCTACCGTATTATAGAATGGATATAATTTTGTTAGAGTCAGTACAGAGAATGATGACCAAATTGATAGGATGGATTCGTAATTTTAGCTATGAAAGGAGACTAAAGCTTTTGAAATTGCACTCACTGGAGCGACGTAGAGTAACTGGAGATCTGATTGAAGTATTTAAGTGGGTGAAGGGTTTTAATAAGGAGGATGTAGGAAAAGTTCTTACGATCAGTAGTCAGGATAGAACAAGAAATAACGGATTCAAACTAGAAAAATGTAGATTTAATAAAGAAATAGGCAGACATTGGTTTACAAATAGGGTGGTAAATGATTGGAACAGACTCATCAGGTAGTTTGTGCACAGACACTAGGGAGTTTTAAGAGAAGACTAGACGATGGATGGATGGGGATGGGAGGTGGGTGTATGTAATAAGGGTTAGGGTTAACAGGAACTACCTAATGCAGGGCTTCCGGACCTTTTGTAGCTTTCTTATAGTCTTATGTTCTTATGTTCTTATGTACATCCTACCTACCCTTTTCTACCTCCTATCTCCCTTTCTACCTTCTATCTCCTACCTCCCTTTGTACCTCCTCCTTACCTCCTAGCTCCCTGTCTACCTCCTACCTTCCTCCTATCTCCCTTTCTACCTCCTATCTCCCTGTCTACCTCCTACCTCCCTCCTACCTCCCTTTCTACCTTCTACCTCCCTTTCTACTTTCTACCTCCCTTTCTACCTTCTACCGCCGTTTAAACTTACTACCTCTTTCTACCTTCTACCTCTCTTTCTACCTCCTACCTCCCTTGCTACCTCCTACCGCCCTTACTACCTCCTACCTCCCTTTCTACCTCCTATCTCCCACCTCCCTTTCACCACCTACCTACATTCTACCTTCTACCTCCCTTTCTACTTCCTACCTCCCTTTCTATCTCCTACCTCTCACCTACTTCCTACCTCCCTTTCTGACTCTTACCTCCCTTGCTACCTCCTATCTCCCTTTCTACCTCGTCTTTCTACCTAACACCTGTTTAAAAATCAGCGATATCTCTGATTTGCCCCATCATCGCCATTTACAACACGGCTAGATCGCATGCGTCAAGAGGTCACAGCATCAGCTTCCAACAGGACTTTGCTTATGTATTGCCCCGCATACCCGAGGAGTTGCCAGTAATTATGTTATAAAACCTCAACGAGACGATCACAGATAGATCTTTCTTGGTGACATGAGAAATTGATTGCTGCGCTCCAATTTCTCAAGGAAAACAACGAAGATTATCGGCAGATTCACACATTGTCCTCGGACGACAAGGCAATGGGTTTTGCAGCAACTACCCAAACTAAAGCTTGAAGTTTGGGTATTCTGGGTGAGTGGTTTTTGGGCTCATGGTCACCCAGCATGTCTATATGCTTAATTATTAAAGATCTTTATAAAATTATTTTATGATCAATTATCTTTATCTTTATTTTATTCATTAGTGTTATCATTATCATTATTATTCATTATTATTTTCATTATTATGATTAGAAATATGATAATAATGATTATCTTTATCATTATATTTTTTATCATTAGTTGTTATTGTTATAATTATTGTTATCATTATATATCATTAGTATTTACTATATTATTACTTATCATAATAATCGTCATCATTACAGCTGATGTGTTGAATTGACGTTTATGCACGTATCCTCGATGCACGTGTATAGCATGCTACGAAAAAAAAAAAATCTAAAGTGTTATGTAGTGGAGTTTTTGAAGCAATCATTAACGCTAAACGAATTTTTTGAGTCCCATTTGTCGGCGGTCGACGCTAATGTATTCAGTAGCTACAGAGTAATTGGAAAACTTGTTGGACGTCAGCCTCCCGGCTTCCCAGCGTGCAGCGGCCCAACACGAAACGTTTTATTTTGTTGCCAAATTGTTGGCTCACGCGGACTGTGTGGCGGGGGAAGCGAATGTTCTGAAGGGGTTTCATAATATGGTTCTACCTCTCTTACCCTCTTGGAGCACAAGTGCCAGAAAAGTAAATTCTCCTTTGGGATTCTTCACCAAGACTACAAGGCCATCGTAATATCACTACTCCTTGAAAACGATACACATGTATGGTTTTATTCATCTACTTATTGATTTCTTAAAGGAAGCAATTGAGTATGCCATTCACTGCAATTTTTTTTTACTGATCAATGAAAATGTTTCATATTGTGCCTCAAAGCCTATTGCGCCGATACTACCAGATACAAAGTTCCAAGGTAACAAAGATATTTAGCTTTTTAAATTGCCAATAGCTGTGTAGTATGTTCATTGTCGAAAGCACATTTATTTAGTGATTTGCAAGCCTCATAATTCGTTTGTATGAATGTGAAAAAACCTAATATTGTAGCTGTACCAACTGTACTTCTACATCCGTTCATAAAGTAGGAAGAGTTTCGCTTACATATTCGTCTCAAAGATTAATTGCCTGGCTTCTTGACCGAAACTTCGTATGTTAATGGGCTGGAACACTATACTGTGCAAGCGCTTTGGCTGACAATGTACTATTTTTGTAGTTTAAAAAAATCGCGGGATGATTGGATGTTATTTAGCCTATATACAGACTTTGGATTGGAGAAGGAAAAACTTTGAGAACTGGAAATGTTGGAGGCATTCATAATATTCATGACAGTATAGCCATCAGATTCTCCGAAAGTGACGGTGGAGATTATTTTGGAAGAGGGGAAGGTTTAATTAAAAGATTTCCATAGGGTTTGGTAAACGTAGCTATGTAGAAGAAACATCCGCTTTGATAATCTTCAGAGCTAGCTTCTTTCCAATCGGTTGCTACTGGGAGTGAATGGAAAGACGAACATTTATGCAGGTGATGGGAGTTCAATATAATCTTTTTGCAGTCAGGTAAACATTGGAAACAGTAACTTTACAGCTGCATTTATTTTCGCAAAATCATACACATGAGGTGTTGCATTACTTAAAACTAAATTGCCAAAATTTAATCCACTAGTCCTTAGCATCATTGATATGTGTAAGCTAATAAGCTCAGTATAGTAAAAATTACTTGCCATGGGGATACTAATAATCTGACTAGCAGGTGCACAACCTATCTCACACGCTCATCCCCCACGGCTGGCGGCGGCTGGGACCGTGTGACCATTGGTGTTAGTTGGCTGTAAAGGAGGTTCCAATTACTAGAGTGCGGAAGATGCCTTGGGTGGCAGCGATTCATTAACTCAACTTATATGTACACAGCAAAACATTATGACAAGTATTAATTCATATCAATTTGCTACCAATTTTGTTGCTGCATGCAGAACTAGTTAAGTAAGATTTGAAAAGTAAGTGGTGTCTAGTTATCGATTTGCAAATTTGATCCCCCATTGATGTGATGCTTCAATCTAAATATTCTATCTACTTCATTGATGGAGTTAGTTTCAGCTTGACATAGGCTTCACTAATGAAGTGAGTGAGTGAGTAAGTAGTGTACATTAATGTGATAAAGTTTATACTCATGCAGTTTTTACACTTCTAAACATCAGTCCAATGCTCCATTTCTACATTGGTTAGACGAGGTTTGAATGTTGCACTGCGTCACTAAGATAAACTGTCTGCCCTAAGCCTTCGGACCAGATCATCAATATCACACTTACCCAAAACAAAGTAGACTAAACCAACGACGAAGAGGAGAATGATGCCCACTATAATCAAACTCCATCCAAGCCACTGCAGGCGCTTCAGTTTCTTGAGTCGAACATTGACGGCGGCGGCACGGGACAACGACCGACCACTTCCTTGCCGCCTTGAAGGCAACCACGAGATCATAGTCCCTTCACTTCCTGTAAAAAGGTTGTACCAGGCGGTAGTTAACGTTCGTTTCACTACCAACCTACTAACTAAAATATTTGAATTATGCAATAACTATAACATTAGCCTTTGCGTGTATGACATTGTGCCTGTCCCAGCACAAGTACTGAAACACTATTCAATACCACAGGACTGTGGCGACGTAGGCTTGAGGCTGTAGGAGCTGCTTTCCATCTCATCGGGGGGATAGCAGAACTCTCCAACTACCTTCTCATGACACCGGCTGCAAAAAGAAGGCTCAATAGGGAAACAATAAGCATAACGCATTTCTACCAAAGTTTCCCAGTTATAGTAAACAAAGTTATAATTGTAGTAGGTCATGCCCATCTAATTAAGCATATTTGCTTTATTAAGTACTCAAATTATTTGTCGTTTATAAGAGCATGCAGGTACAACAAAACACTATCAAATTCATGCCTCGATGTTCTGTCACCTGAGATCAGAGTCCACGGAGGAATCCTGATCAAAATCAATGGTCATAGGTTGGAGTAGGTTTTCTTGGGACTCCTGGGCAGTTTCGCGCATTAAGATGACATCACTTTTCACACTGTAGTGTCCAGATATAATATATTGTTAGCTGGTGACTAATTTTCTTTTTATCAGCAACACGTTTCAACCTTTGTCACAGGACTTGTCTTTACCATTTAGAAATGTCGGAATTTCTTTCTCCTCTAAAATTTGTGGAGTGTTTGGAGGTCAAAACGAACGTTTTTGAGGCAGACACTGGCTGGAAGCCTAAGCAGTCCGTCTTGTCAGCTTCACCGGTCTGGATGTGGGCGGGGTGAGCGCTGCTTTCATAGAGAAAACTATGTAAAGATTCATATATTATGATATATTATGTAATGCAATATAGAGCTCCTGCATCTGACGTCACACCCCGATCCGAAATGTCAACAACCGGCATGTTTGTAGGCTACCCGACCAAATTATTGGGGGCACAATTACAAGAAACACCGTAAGACTAGCATAATAATGACCATTTTCAACCATGGTAACTACCTGTTGTGCATACAAATGTAACTCCAGGCATGGAGAGGTTATGGGGAGGCGTTTTTACAAAATACCAGCCGAGAAAGAAGCCCGTGACAAATGGATTTCTGCTTTAAAGAGAGGCCAGAGCATAAACAAGCCTCATAAGCGGTGGGATGCCAAAGGCAGTCATTGGCGAGTGTTCAGTGATCACTTTGTTGGAGGTATGTAGTAATGAAAGCATCTGGTCACTGATAATGTGGTTTTTCTTTACAACTACTGCTCCAGCTCTTTCTTTTTTCTCTTTCCTTATGACTATACATAGTGTACTTAACACATCTGTGAAGGTTTCAGGCGGTGGTCTTTGATGTTATGTTATGTTGGTTACATTAGGTTAAGTTATGGTTAGGTTAAGGTTGTTAGGTTAGGTTACGGTTATGTTATGGTTAGGTTAAGTTAGGGTAAAGATTAGGAAGACGACCCAGTCTGTTTTTTGGACTAAGCTTTTTTTCCTGATAAATTTTGGTGTTTTGAATTAATCTGATGTTTGTTATGCCATACAATTTTTTTTTCCCAAGGTAAAAATTGCCAAAAAAAGTCAGATTAATTCAAAACCATCACCAGAAATTAGAGAAAAATTGCTTTAAGTAATCCTAAGCAAACCTATTTAAACCTAACTTAACCTATTGGGTTGTCTTACGAATCTTTACCTAATTTAGGTTTGGTTTGGTTTGCTTAGGTTAGGTTTAATTAGGTTTGCTTAGGTTAGGTTAGGTTTAATTAAGTTTGCTTAGCATTACGTAAATACATTTTTCTCTTATTGAATGTGATGGTTTTTAATTAATCTGACTTTTGTTGCAATGTTTACCTTGGGAAAAAAAATTGTAATGCATAACAAACATCACACTAATTCAAAACACCTCAAAATTTATCAGAAAAAAACTGCTTTGTCCAAAAAACAGACTGGGTCGTCTTCCTAATCTTTACCCTAACTTAACCTAACCATCATGTCGGGCTATTCGTATCCTTTCTCAATGTCGTGACGTCACTGCAGGAACTCTATAAGCAATTATAATTGTAATTGTAATGTGGAGAAGGAAATGTGCCAGGCACTATTGGGGTAGTAGGATTAGGTAGTAGGGTTGGGTAGCAAGGTTAGGTGGGGGAAGGGGGATCGGATAAGGGTTAGATCAGATGAAGGACGTTAACGGCACGGAGAAAGGACACAAGGGCAGGGAGGGAAAAGGAAGGGGACTCAGCGAGGACGTCAGCAAGACGGGGAAGTAGATACGAAGGACCGTACAGGGAAGTGTAGTAGGGATAGGGAGAGGAGTAGAAGCAACAGACTGGTGAAGGAGGATAGCAGAAGAAGAGGAAGTGCGGGGAGGAAAAAAAGCGGTAATGAGGAATAGGGATGGGCAGGCTAGTAAGGAACGTTTTCTGAAGGCAGAGGACCATGGGGGCATAGGAGGAAATGAGTTGGCGAAGATCCTGTCGATGGGCAAGAAAACTAGTAATATTCCACTGAAGAACAGACATGATCAGTAGGGAATAAGACTCGGAATGGGGGTAGATGAGGGAGGAGCGTTCGCGGGAGGTAAAGGGCTGGGATCCATATCCATAAAAAGCGAGGGGGGAGGAAGAGTCAGGAGCGGGCGAGGTAGGGGGAGAGGGAGAAGGTTGAGAGAGGAGATCGGTACGGGAGCAACCAGGCGGTAGGGGAAGAGAGAGGAGAGATGAGACAGCAGAGGAAGGAGGAGGAGGGGCAGACGAAGGGGACTGCACCGAAGAACAGGCGGGGTAAAACGAGGGGGAGAGGGGAGAGTAAAGCGGGGAAGGGGAGGAAGGAAGGAGCGCCGAGGGCAGAGGGAGAAGAAGGGGACTGGGGGAGGGGGGAGTGGCCAGAGAGGGAGGATCGGGAAGGGGGAACAGCAGAGGAGGAAGGTAGAGGGGAGGGTCGGGGTGGGAGAGAGGTACTTGGGAGGGGGGTGTACAAAAGCCACGACCTGGATAGGAGGGGTCGGGAGGGAAGAAGACAAGGAGGTAGGAGGGGAGAACAAGGGAGCCGTGTTCTTTATGAACGCGACGATGGCATCGAGGGTATCACCCTCGGAAGGAGCGGGAGAGGAAGGTGCAGGGCGAGTCTTCTTAGGGAGGTGGAGAGGGGGCGAAGAGATCAAGGAGGGAGCGGGAGAGGATGTTGGAGGGGGAGAGGAGACCAAAGCTTCAGAACTGCGTTGTCGCTTGGTAGAGTAGGAGCGCTGGGGGCGTGGAGATGGAGGGGCAGGAGTACGGGGGGGGTGGTGGAGATAGGAGTATCAGGGTCAAGAACAGCGAAAGAATTAGAGCAGGATATAGAGGATGGAGGAGGGGAAGGGGAGGAGGAAGAGGAAGGAGGTAGAGGAGAGGGGTGGGTGAAAGGAGGGGCAGGGGAGAGAGGCGGAGGACCGGGGCGGGAAGAAGAGGACGTGGCTGGAAAGCGAGGGGCAGAGGCAGAGGCAGAGACATGGTGAGGAGAGGGGGTGAAGCCTAGGCGACGGGCTTCCTGATGGGTCTCACGTAACGTGAGACCGTCACGAAAGCGAATACCAGCGACCTCAACCTCAAACTTATACGCTGGGCAGCCACGGTAGAGGGCATTATGAGGACCACCACAATTGCAGCAGCGCCGGGTAGTAGCAGGGCAGTCATCGCGGACGTGGTCAAGGCCACACAAAGGGCAGCGGAGAGCAGAACGGCAGTGTTTCTCGGAATGGCCAAAGCGCCAACATTTCCGGCACTGGCGAGGGGGAGGGACATAAGGCCGGACGGGGCGCAAGACGCCCCCAACGTAGACATGGGAGGGAAGATCGTGGCGCTGAAAAGAGATCCGAGCAACGTTGGTGGGTTTTTTCTGGCGACCCCGAGGAGACAAGGTGTAGCAGCGAACGTTGACAGCGTCATACTCGCTGAGTAGATCGAGGAGGTCAGTATGACAGTCTGACCAAGCCTTGACGTCAATAGGAAAATCCTGAGGAGAGATGGCAATAGTGCCAGTGCACGTGTTGAGACGGGCGTCAGGGATCACACAGAAGGGATCGCCGGATGGGGTCAACAAGTTGGACATGGCCTGAGACTGGGCCTGGACTCCACACGGACCAGGCGAGAACGGTCAGGTCGGGTCTGGAAGTGGATCTTGCCCACTTGTTCTTGTAAGCAGCGCTGGAAGTGAAGGGTATTCTCAGAGAAGGGAGCGGAGGGGGGGATAGTAAAGAAGCGATCCCAGCGGGCAGGGGCAAAGAGGTCATAGGGCGAGGGACGAGGTGCGCCACGAGAGAAGCCTGCCCGGGGCTGTGCCGTCGTCTTTCTAGGGGAATGGGGGACATAAGGAGCTAGGGTAGTAATAGAAGACGGAGCAGAGGTGGCGGGAAGGGAGGCTGGAGAAGCGGTAGAAATGGGAGAGAGAGTTGAGACAGCGGGAGACAAAGGGGAGGAGAGAGGGGCAGTAGAAGGGGCGCTGGAAATAGGGACGGCAGAAGGAGGAGTAGGAGGCAGGGGAGATGAGGAGACAACAAGAGTGCGGATAGAAACCGTGGTAGTAGTAGAGGAGGATGAGAAACAGTGAAGGCCGAACCCTGGGGGAGGCGGGTGGACAGTAACAGGAGGGAGAGAAGACGCGGGAGGTGAGGCATAGGATGAAGTAGCATGAGAAGCTGTGGAGGGGCAGGGGTACAAGGGAGTGTAGGAGAAGTAGAAGATGGCATATTAGAGGGAGCCTGAGGAACAGACAGAAGCCGAAACCAGGTCCATTGGGCAGGCAGAGACGTCATAGGGGGAGGGGGGGGCGACCAGCAGCAGAGGCTTCGAGGGACTGATCGGGTACCACTCGAGGGAGACAAAGCGGAGTTTGGTTATCCATAAACAGATATTAGTAAGGAGGTATCGGAGATATCGGGTAAACCGCCTATCGGATCGACAAAAGGGGCCGAGCGCTGCCGCCGAGGGCGGGGTACCTCGTCCCCCACGGGACTACCCAGTTTAAAAGGCAGCCCTCGTGGCACCGAAAGTTTGCCCCGCAGCGGCGAGCAATGGCCCCGGCCTCGATGCCTACCGTCCCAGGCACCCTCCAGCCAACACAGGACGGCCCACGACGGGCGATCGATCCCCCTGGCGGGCGGCACCGGTGACCCACACCAGCCTACGGCCAGGATAATCTTGTCGGACCCTGACGGACACGCAAGCTCCCCCACCATGTCAAGGTAGATCCCACGGGGGGGACTATAAGCAAACACCATAAGAAAATTTACCATTTTCAAACGTGGTAAAAAATGTCACACCAGGTATGGAA